>CAIGRP010005786.1:9161-19279 GCA_903798385.1 Fraxinus cuspidata
GGCGGGGCACCCTCGCCCCGCCCCCCCCCCCCCCCCCCCCCCCCCCCCCCCCCCCCCCGCCGGCGCACGTGTAGTAAACTAGCTATTTTCCCTCCACTTTTACCGCTGTGAAAACTCACCAATAATTAAGCAAATACCTCACTTTCTTTCATTAAATTCAAAATTATATTGCTTTCTTTATTATTTTTCAAAAGTTAAGCTCACGTCTAAGCAAATATTGCCGTCGAAGCTAAAATCAAAACTAAACCTTGGTGAAGAATATAATGTGTTACAATAAAATTTTGGGCTCTACTATCAACTCGACCGACAATGAGGAAAAAAAACGAGTCGGTCCAAGAATCCAAACGAGCTAGCTTGTGGAAAAAATGTGAGCTCGGCTAGACCCAATGCTCATCTCAAAATGAGCACAAGCAATTCATTGGTTGAGCTGAAACAAGCTGATCCAACGAATCGACGAGTAACTCGTCGTTTGCCTCCCCTAGACATATTCTAAGCACCAATTTCGGTACACAACTTTATTCTTTTATTTTATTATTATGATACAAGATGTATATTTTTAATATAAAATTGAAGTTTAAAATAGAAGCAAGTAAATTAGTTCACCAACAACTCACCTTTGTTTGAGCAGAGTTGGTACTGGCACTGGCGTCACCGGTGGTAATTGAGTCCATAGATACGTCGTCGTTTGATAGAGCAATCACCACCTTCTCATCTACGACGTCGTGTGGCACCTTAGTTGAAAACTGTGAAGAATCGTCTGAGGCTGAGGCAGTAAATTCACTATCAGACCAGCTGTTAGTTTTACATTTACCGTCATTGCTATCACTTGCTGAACTCAATGGCTCAGATTTCTCCTTCACCAAATGATCAAGCGAATTCCACTGTTCGATCTCTCTGTGACTACTTGTTCTTTTCCAAAACCTTTTCTTGAGGATCTTTTTAGAAAGACTCCTGGGTAGAATTGATTTCTTTAACTTTTTCTGGGCCGCCGCCGATGACTTGGCGGCCAATGGGAGGTGTTTCACGGCGTTGATGATGCATTGAAAAGCTGAATTAAGAGCCGTTGATGAAGCAGATTTTGATGGGTTTTTCTTGTTTATCAACTCTATGTCGATAAGGAATCGAACAGTAGAGCAACATTGTCTTCTTGGAAATGATTTGAACCCATTTGATGAACTTGAACTGAAATCATCCAACAAATAATCTTTCAGTAACAATGGCTTTATTCCCTTTTCTTTAATCATCTTCAAATCCACGAATTTAAGCAGAAAAAAGGGTAGGGTTTTCAGTTTCTATTTGAAGTGAAGCAAAATGATTTTAATGAAAAAGCTGATTGTTTCAGAATGAGCAGAAAATCAGAATGCATTTAAGTGATTTTCATATCTCTGTATAGTTGAAAGAGATACGAGAGAGAAAGCCTTTACTAAAGAAAGAAATGGTGGAACTGTGTAGAGAATGAAAGAGCACAAAAGGGGATTTAAAAAGGGCAAAATCCTAACAGAATGAAACTGAGAGGTAGCTTCTTATGGTGAAGATCTCAATGTAAAATTAAGCATTTGCAGTTCTAGAGAGAGAGAGAGAGAGAGAGAGAGAGAGAGTTCTGCATAATGGAATACTCTGTAATTTTGAGATGGAGAAGAAGAAACTTGGATGCTTCATGCACTGGGTTTTTGAATCTCAAGTTTGATTAAACAAAGGTTTTAATTTTGTCTTGTTTCGTATAAACTTTGATTTGTTTCAGACTCGTCTCTTAACTTGACAAAAATGTTTCATTCGAGTCACCAATTCTGTTTGACGTCCATTTTTAATTGAAAACTCTATGCGTTCGTATGCCAAGTATTCAAATCGATATATATATATATATAAGTTAAAACCTACGACTTGGTAGACGAACATATTCAATCATGTTTGGTTTAGTTAGAAATCAAATTTTTAATAAAATAAAAATGGATTAAAAAGTAGATAAAAATTATGGGTACCATGAAATCTATATTAAAAAATGAGTTTTACAAAATAAGGACCAAATAGAGGTAAAACGTTCATCCAGCAAAACGGGTGTCAAAATGAGGAGGTGGTTTGAAAGTAACATTTTGTAAAGTTCGGCTGAAACAAATTAAATTTAAGTGGCTAAAATGACACCAAGTGTAAAGTTGAGTGGGCATTAGTGAAAATATAACACTATTAATTAAGATTAATTTGATTTAAACAGGTTTAATTAAATGGCTGTCTGAAATCGTACGTGTGATGTAGTTTTGTTTGCAAATCTCAGCTGTTAGACCGAGTAGTGACCAGAAGTTGACCTAATTTAATAAATTAATTAAGCTAAATATGTTATTAATTGCTTACAGACCACCAGACAGGCAATAAATATGTACTGAATTATGTTGTAATTAATTAATTATTAAGATTTGAATTCAAAATGGTATCTGTGTGACAACAAAATATTAGGGTTAATATAAAGACTTAGGTGCGTTCTTCTTCTTTTTTTTGGTAATTATAGGGTCTTGAAGCAAGATGATGATTTTGTTAGATAATCTAAGGGCCTCTTTGCATGATTTTGATAAGTCAAAGTAAAGACATAAAAGCTGTTTTTTAATCCATTTGACCAATTTTATATATGCGATTCTTATGGTTTGAGGAATTTTTAGAGGGAGTTGGTCCAATGATTTTTCGGAAGAAAATATTCTCTTAAAAGTTAGTTTTAAAACACTAATTAAATAGTTTCCTCGGAAAGTTCTTGAAAAAAAATAGAAACAAAAATAAAAGTCCTACTAAACGGACCCTTAATCATATCTTCTTCTTCATTTCATGACCAATTTCTCGTTTTGGATTTGAAAATATAATTGAGCGTCTGTAAAATTTTTTAGTGATTGTTTAGTTAAGTTTTTAAGTGCTAAAAAGATTAAGTGAATGTGTGATTCTCATTATTATGGAAAAAAATGAGTTTTGATTAATATTTTTAAGATAATGTGTGATTGAAAAAATAGGAAATAAATTTTGGTATACGTGTAAATATTTTATTGTGAGAATGTGTGACTGGAAATAAATCTATAGCAAAATCATAAAATAAATTAATATATATCAAACATGCATTAAGTTTCAAAGAATATAATTATTAAAAAATATGTAACTTTTAAGAGTCTTACGGAATGTGCATAAAACTAAAATTTGACTAGTTTAAAAGCCATTATTAACTGTCAAACATCGAAATATGGAGATTAACCATATTCAAACTTGATCCCCCTTTGCAAATAATTTTCATTAGCAATGCAAGATTTTATAAATTTTAAAATTTTAATAAAACAAATTTTTTTAATATCTATTATAATTGCAAACAAATTAAATGTGTGTTTGATCCTATTTTTTTCTCACTATAATGAAAAATATGACCGTCGATGAGGAAAAAAATGGGGGTCAAATGTCTATTGTTTTTTCATTGTAAAAATTTACAAAATCTAGAGAGTAAAAAACAAGGAGTTACAATCACATGCATAAACGTGCACAATAGTGGCATTTATGATGATGTGTAAATGCAGATGGTAAAGTGTACTGCATATCTTAAAAGAAATAGGGTAACGTAGCTTTCAAAATGTACAACATTTATCGAGTAGGTTTGGTTCTAGTTGTTGTTGATGTAATGTGCACGAGCCGCTTTAATTTCTGTTCGATTTTGTTAAAAATTATATTTTTAATAAATTTTGATAAAAATTAATAAAATATATAGTTTAAAGTTGATGAAAGTAGAACGTCTTATAAAATATGTGAAACCCAACATTATTTTCAACGAATTTTTGACATTCTATAGAGACAATCAGGACGAAAAGAGGATTGATCTAAGAAAAACTTTTAAGTTGAATTGGGACTGGCCTGGACATTATGCCGAAGACAATGATTTAAAATCTCAACCTACTTATAGTTGGACGAAATCATCGTCAATTTTTTGAATTCGTTGATAGATATTTATAACAACTAACTTCTTGGACCAAGCTTCTCCATCAGTACATGCAAGAGTTCATCTTCTTTCTGGTTCCACGGGCCCTCGATTTGATCCGAGTCATATTTGGATTATTTGAAGAACATGGTAAATTCGTCATTTTACGGTAAAATGGAGGGAATGAAGAGTTTTTTTTTTTATATATATATAATTAGAAGGTTGGAAATGAATAGCAAAAAGAAGGTTGAGAATAATTTTGTTACATTTTGCAAATATTGGGAACAAAAGGTCTGAATTTCCCTTTCAATTATTGAAATGTTTTATGAGCTTGGACACAAGTAGGCTTGCTAGATGTTATGAATAGCTAGCATGTTTGGCACAATTATTTAGAATCAATGTTTTGAAAATCGGCATGGCTGTAGACTCGAAAAAGTTAAAGGGTCAAGGGTCAAAAGTTTAAACTTGATCGAACCGCGGCTGAACCGCTAATATGAAATAAAATTAATTAATATATAGATATATCAAAAAAATTGACAAAATACTAAAGTATTAACAGTAGAGTCGAATAAATATTTTTTATGACATTTTAGTTTGTTATTATAATAAATAAATTAGAAAATAAGGAAAATTTAAAGAAGAAGAAGAAGAAGAAGTAGTAGTAGTAATAGTAGAAGGTAATAAAATTTAAAAAAATAAAGAAAAAAGGCTATTCCACCTTGTTAAACCACCCAATCCCACATTGTTTTCCTTGGAACTAAAAAGTAGAGAAATAGGTTATAAAAAGGGCTTATAAAGATTGGGCCAGTTATGAAGTTTGTTTTCACAATTTTGATAGGAAAATATCAATGCTAAAACCATTAAAATAGGTTGCGAGTCGATCGGTTATGCGATTAGACCGACTAGTTCACTGATTTTTAAATATCCGAGTTTAAAGTATCAATTGACCCAATTTTTGTACTGATTCACGTTATTCAATTGAATTGATTGGTCTGCTCCGATTTCGATAACATTTTTTAGAATAGAGCTTATATAATAAAGAAGTTTATTTTCAGTAGTGAGAATCCTAAAAGTGCAGTAAACATTCAATTGATTGTTTGCAAGCATGACTCCAAATGTTCTTTTGTATTAAATTTATATTTATTTATATAAACAATAATTAATGTAAAAGATAAGTTTTTTTCAATATATTACTGTGTATTTTATTAATTTTAAAGATTCAGCGAATGTAAATTATAACTTCATGTAAAAGATCAAATAGAACTTTTTCTTTAAGAAGTTCGAAATTTAAATTATTTTTGTCGATGAAAAGTATCTGACTTTAGCCAAACAGTTAATTTTTTTCTCAAAAAAAAAATCCTTTAAACATTCATAAGGTACACTTTGAAAAAGTCCTTCCAAATACATTCTAAGGCTATATTTGATTGGGCAAAATTTTACATGGAAAATGAAAAATTAATTTCAACTTTCACTTTTGCATTGTTTGATAGCAATAACTTTCTTTGGAAATGATTTGGTTTCCCTCACACAAGCACAATTTCCTTGATTTTATTGAAAATGAATTCCCACCACTTTGGCGGGAAGAAATTTTTCAGGTTATTTATTATTTTTTTTTTCAATTGAAATTTTTTTTAGACATAATGGTAAAAAAAAATTATCATTTTTATTGATAATTTTCATGCAAAATAAAGCCCAACGAATGATATTCGGTATGTAATTTTTTTTTTAAATTTTTGGTAATGGGAACAAATTCTAGACCAAATGGTAAAAAAATTATCACTTTAAATGACAATTTTCATGAAAAACGAAACCAAACAGACGCCAAACTTTCAACATTTTCAAGGTGGAAAATTATACCAATCAAACATAATTAATTACAATTCTCAGTAAAATAAATTTTAGGTAATTCAATTAACTGTAATTCGTTCTTTCCACCTAAATTTCACATTTACAATCAAACGGACCCTAAGTGATGGCTATGAATATTCCATCTAGTACATCAATAAGTAAACTAATAAACCCAAAAATGACATTGACTAGTCAAGAACTAATTTTGGGCCTTAGGAGTTGTTACAGGTGGAAATTACACCACAGCCGCTATTTAAGGATAACAATTTTAAACATGAATAGAGTCGGAGACCTGGACGTCACACCAACGCAGCATTTGATAGACCTAATTTTGAGAGTATTATGTGCACCTTCAGATTCCCAATGCTCTCCAATTCCATCTTTCTTTTCCTTTTATTTAGCTTATGATGAATAGCTGTCGATCGATTTTGCAAGTTTGAGAGAGTATTTTGTCTTTCTTTAAGGGGAAATTTTTAAACAGATACATTCAATTAGTGTAACGACGTGTTTGGTGTCACACCAGATTGAGTTTTTGTGACCAAATCTCTTGAATGCTTGACCCTTCAAATGCACGAGGTCACATGCCAAAGTGTATAAGTCACATATTAAAGGGATTTGGTCACAGGCCATTGGATCAGGTCACAGATTCGAGAGATTGATTACCTGGATTAGGCACGAGCACATGTAACAAGGGCACATGTTAAAGTGCATAACTCATAGATAACGAATTCAAGATATTTGGTCACAGACCTAAGAGTTTTGTTCACATACCATTGAATTAGGTCATATGTTACATGTCAGAGCATAGGCCACAAGTTACGGATTCAAGAAATATGATCACAGACCATTGCCTTAGGTCACACGTCACAAATCCACAGATTTGATGGTCACATGCCATTAGATATGTCGAAGTACACAAGTCACATGTCAAATTCAAGAGATCTGGTCACATACCATTGATTTCCCTAATCTCAATTATTCAAACTGATCACATATTCAATTAACCAGATTTCAACGATGAGAATTAATGTTATTTGATTTGATATGTACTTTGTAAATTACACAATGAGCCGTTTTCAAATTTTAAATTGTAATAGCACTGTTGAGTCGTGAATGAAGAAGATGGTTAGTGATCCACGATGTTCATTCACCATTGATCGACGATCAATTCGCCGCTAAAGAAGTCGTCGACAGGTGGATGTCGACGAATATTATTATTTAAAATTAAAATAGAAATGCAACTTTTACTTTTTAAACTTAATGTCTGGAAATTGATTTGGAGTATACTTAATACATGACTTATGATTTTTTACCTTGTTACAATAACTGGGTTAAAACAGGCCAATACTAATTCATTGGGCCAAGTTCAAGTTGACATGGACCACCTCATATGGACGGTTATGGATGTAACGATAACCAAGTTAAAACAGTTCAATACTAATCCATTGGACCATGAGATTTTTACCTCTTCAGATGTCGCAAATAAATGTAAGTATCTTTCGACTTGAACCACCTCATATGGACGGTTAAGAATGTAACGATAACCGGGCTAAAACAGCCCATACTAATCCATTGGGCCAAGTTCAAATCGACATGAACCACCTCATTTGGACGGTTAAGAACCACAACACCACATAGATAGCCTATTGGGGATCTATTTCATGTCCAGCCATTCGGGCCTGAAAAAACTTTAGTGATGTTTATTTCTTAATGGATCCTGGCCCTTCAACATATCTATTTTTAATGGATCCTAGCAAAGGCCTGTAAATGGAATTTAGAGTCTGCTAGAAATTTGATAAAAATAGCACTCATGTTAGAATTTTCAATTGGGAGCACTGTTTTTAATGGAAGCCTAAAGCATTTTTTTCGAGGGATTAAAATCATTTTTTAGTAAATTTTATAAAGTTAATGAAATGTGTGTTTGAAAAATTATGAATCACATAAAAATTTTGATTAAAATTAATTATTGATATTGACTTGAAATCTAAATTTTAATTCCTACCATACAATGATTAAATGTTAATAAGTTAAATTTCGTTCCAATTGACTACACCTTAACAAATATTAATAACCCAAATGAAATGACGTAGAACCAAAACAAAATGTTCATACAATTTGACTCACAAAAAGTACATTTCCTTTCTATTTTGCTAACTAGCGCTCCTAACCCAACCCAACCTAACCACAAGTTTGGTCGAACTCTTTCATACTGAATAACAGTCTAAAATCTACTACCACATATATTTCTTTCCATTGAATAATATCTCATACCGAGCCACATATATTGTGTTAATTCAATTACTTGTTTGTTTATGTGATATATAAACTAAGTTTTTATAAAGTCGCTGAGTATAAAATTATCTAAAACTAAACTAAACTTGAAATGAATTTTGAAAAGATAAACTTAAAAGTTGTTTGGAATTTTTTTTTCAAGGCTATAAACTTATTTAACAACATTTTCGTGCAAACATTCCATAAAATCTACCACTTTTCATCAATATACATACCTATTAGAGATGGCGAAAGTCTTGGTCTCCGACCCGCACTGCATGGTTCCCCACCTCAAATACTTGAACCTACTTCGAATTTTTTTATTTCTTTTATAATTTTAAATTTAAAGTATATTTAAAAAATAAAATAATATTATAAAATAAATAAATAAATAAACAAAAGAGACTATAAATATGAACTTTTTACTCTCTTCCTCTTCTTTCTAACAAATATTATGCTTTTGTTTGGGCTCCATTAAAATAAAGTTTTGGGAAAAAAATGTATTTTAGAATGATAATTTTTTTTTTAGAATATATATGGCTAAAAAAAGAAGGGAGCTTTCTTTATTTATGTATAATATTATTTTACGATAATTAAAAATGAGTTTTGAAAAAATATATTTTCAAAAGAATTGAGCCGTACAGGAGCTATATCCATCCATATTCAAAAGTGTGTTACCCGTGACCGAGTTCAAATCTATTGCCAATACTTTTTCGGTGGAGCAGGTAAACTCGGAGATCAAATGTCACGAGTTCAAATCTATTGCCAATACTTTTTCGGTGGAGCCCGTCGCATCGGACTTACCTATTGCGATTTACCTCTCCTGTATGGTTTGCAGGATACTGCATATGGAGCAGGGTTTACCTAATGTGCACTCACAGCGGTCGGGCCTCCGTCCTTTTGGGATGGTAAGGCATCAGCTAATGAGTACCGACTGCGGGTCCCAGTGTGTTGAACCAAAATAAAATGGGCTCCCCCTCCCCCACCTACGCACACGCCAATGACTAGGTCAAGAACGGCAGTGTTCGCACCAAATTTTGAGGAAACAATTTGATAAACCGGGGTTTGTTTTGGATTCTACAAAAAATCCAGAGTTAATGGACCCGCTTGATAAAATATCAGACTACTAAAACGTGGATTTCATACAAGCTCTCTGGGCCCACTTCACTTTTATTGCTGGCGGCCAAATTACTATTTCTTGATTATTTTATATCTTAATAACTTATTTTTAGATTAAAAGCTAAAACTTCAATACGCCTTCGGCTATGTTTGAGCCCTTTTTTAGTGTGTAATGTGTTTTGAAATAATAGATTAAAAGAGAATGCGTGGTTAAAAAATAAGAAAATTTTTGAAATTTACGTGTAATATTATTTTATTAAAAAATGTGTGATTAAAAAAATGTATTTTAGTAAAAATAGGGATCAAATAAGAGCTTAATATACCCGTCAAGCATGCAAATGATTGATGTAACTGGTTAACATTGACAACTAGAAAAGTATTTCCTCTCAATTTTATACATTAATATTCATATATACTTAGTCCCTGTTGGACTTTTTTAAAAAAAAAATTATTTCTATTTATATACGTATTTTCAATAAAATAATTTTGTAAGTGAATTCATAATTTTTTTTACTTACTTTTGATAAAATATTTTTAAAAAAAAAAAAAAACTCTCTCATACNAACATTGACAACTAGAAAAGTATTTCCTCTCAATTTTATACATTAATATTCATATATACTTAGTCCCTGTTGGACTTTTTTAAAAAAAAATTTATTTCTATTTATATACGTATTTTCAATAAAATAATTTTGTAAGTGAATTCATAATTTTTTTTACTTACTTTTGATAACATATTTTTCAAAAAAAAAAAAGTTATTTTTACATAATTTATTTTGAAAAATTTCGACCAAATAGGGACTTAAATGATTATGGTATGACTAGAGGGAAGTATTAAAGGTGGTGATGCTCTTACCAAATTAGCATAGAATTATAGATTGATTGAACAAATAATTGGATTGGGACAATGAAACAACCATGGTTACACAAAATCTAAGAATCTTAATTA
>CAIGRP010005789.1:0-17852 GCA_903798385.1 Fraxinus cuspidata
AATGTTGCCCTATCAAACAGGGCCTAAGAGTTTGTTTGATTCTCATTTTTTCCAAAATACATTTGTATCTCTCTTCTTTTCAATAACACATTTTTCAATGAAATAATATTACACGCAAATCCAAATTTTTTTGTTTTTGTTTTTTAATTCCATTCCCCCGTCAATGTACTATTCCAAAATACATTATACACAAAAAATGGGACTCGAAGAGCCTTGAATGATTCTTTAACATGACATAAGAATGTTATTACAATTTGATAAAAAATGAAAAATGGGAAAAACGATGAAAAGTGAGAGAGAAAATGTAAAAGGGAAAGTTAAAAGTAGAGAGAAAAAAATAACAGGTTCACGGATGAGAAATATTTATTTTCTTTTTCAAAAAAAAATTGGTAATCAATCATGCCTTTATGGTTTGTATAATGAAAAAAGAAAAAGAAAAATTACAAATCTAAAATAAATGTCCGTCATGTTTCAATAGGGGCAAAAGATAAGATTCACGGCAATGAAGTAGATGAAGTTGTTGGATTTTGAGATGACTCAATTCGGACCCCTATTAGGGAAACTCTGTATTCTTGAGTCTAGGACATAGAGATAGTTCTACTTATTGAGTTTGACCTCTATTCTTTAGGAGAGGAGAGTAAGGACGCTCCTTCAAAACATTTAGCCCTGTGATACCTCAAAATCTTTCGGCTATTATTTTTTGTCAACCATCCAATATTTGTCGCCTTGACGCCATCACAACCAAATTCAATTGTACATTTTCCAATTCACATCAATAAGAAAGTCGGAGGATGTTGTTTCCATCCCCATGGCAAAACCCCAAAAATAAAATCATTCAACCAATCTCCTAGCATGTGTTGGTTTAACACGCTTCCTTGTTTTCTTTCTTGGAGGACAACCAATATGATCTTCGATTTTAGCAACACAAACGTATTCTTTATTTCCTTCTAGGATCTACGATGGCTCTAACCGCGGTGGCAATGATTTTTCAAACTTATAAATTGATCAAACATAATTTTTAATCATACATATTTTAAAATTAATTGATTATAAGCTCTTAAGAATTAGCCAAGCAAGCACATAAAATGACCGACTTCAATGTGGACTCAAGGGCTACATCAAATCACACACATTGCAACAATCTCACAGTCATTCAAACACAAATTGTTTGGGACATGATTGAACAAACTTGTGTATGTACGAGAGTCGACAAGTGGAAATGATTGAGTACGTAGGACAAAGTTTAAGTTATCAAACTTAATTTTTATCTTCACATTTCATAGGACTTACAACTTACTATCGATTTAATATCAACGCGTAAAATTCACAACTTTTAAACATTTAAAAGTACAATCAAATGATCACTTAGTATGGGGTGGCGGGGCCTCTGAAAAAGGTACATGCTATTATCACAATTAAATAGATTGATTATCGATTTTAATTAGAGATGACAAAATGCTGTGCTCTGTGTTGCCCCATTCCAAATGAGCAAGAACTCTTTGTTAGTTGGTGAATCGAAGTGGGAAGCGGGAATATGGTCTCCTCTGTGACTTTTATTTTTGTTTTATTTAAATAAATAAATAAGATTGGAAGTGAGAATATTATAATTTTGTCTTGCCTCTTGAATTTTTTGTGGGGGAAAGGGACCCTGTGCCATCCCGTACTTAGTTTGATATTAGGAACGCAAATCTTGTCTTGGTATTTTCATCACTTTCATTTTAGTCCCTCTACTAAAAAGAAAAAAAAGAAAAGAAACATAAGAAGTTACTTCTTCTAAGCGACGCTAGAATTCATATTCACAACTAGATGTATCTACTCCCTATTCATTTGATTTAGGGAAAGTACAGTTTTTGCCTGTCGTCACGCCACTTGAACCCGGAGAAAGGAATCTTATTGGTACAATATGATTACTATTTCCAACCTTTGAATTGATTTATAAGTTAAGAAGATCGAAACTTAAATTGATTGAATTTACGACTTGCATGAACACATTATTGGGATGTGATTCCTTCATTTGTAGAAGGGGATCCAAATGCACATCTCATGAAAGGTTGGGGGTCCCTCTGATATTTACCCAACACAATATACAATTTTGAAAAATATGGATTAAACATCAGCTTTCCCTCCAGCGCAGCCCCAATTTCATTCCGCTCTTCGTTTCCCTCTCATATTCAGTTTTTTTCTCAGTTCACCACCAAAAAAATTCCTTGCGAAAAGGGAAAAAAACCCCTAGAATTTTTATGGACCCGACCACCAGCGACGCCAAAAACAACCGGCTGAACGAGAGTTCTGAAGGTGGTGGAGATGGCGGCACCACCATGGCTCTGCAGAAGAAGCGGTCCAGGCGAGTGAGCTTCGCGGAGATGACATCGGTTCACTTTTTCGACCGTGACGATGAGTATAACGAAACCCCTCGAACGGACACTGCAAAACCCGGTGACAACTTGGGCAATGACTTAGGGTTTGATGGACAATTGGAGGAACCAAAGGATTCCGGAGGAGGTGATGATGATGACAATGATGAAGAGATGGATATGAGGAGTTCATTTTTGCGTCCCATGGAATCACCTTCTCCTGGTAGCACCATTGGTTCCGCCACCTCCAATGATGGCAAGTGTCTTCGGTTGGTTCATGAAATGTATTTGTGATTTTTATAATTGTTTTCACTTCCCAGCTCTTATTTGATGCTTCTCTCCATGTTTCTTCTCAAGCATGAAGTTCGTCTAGGCCTTCCAGCATAGTTTTCACGTTTAACGTTTGTCTTAATTAACTCTTTACTTAGATTGCTTACAGCTTTTGAGGGAATTAGATATTGCAATGGTTCACTGAATAACAGATAACATATTCTTACGACTAATTCACAGAACTTATGTATCTGTTGCTCCAAATGGGGAATGTGTGATACTTTAATGTCCAACAGATGTACGTGAGCCTTTCAATGCATTAACGAGTATTGTTATTCCCCTAGTTTCTGATAGAAAATTTTGAACAAAAAATTCTACAAAATTTACTATGCAACTGCTTTAGCTCTTTTGAAGAGGCAGCCACTTCCATGTTTTTATCACAAAGAACGTCTTCTTCTGCTGTAACATAATCGCAATCTCGTAGAATACAGTCAATGGCCTCAGCAATCATCATTTACGGCAGAGCGCTGATAGGCAAAAGAGCTAGGTCACTTTGGTGACTTTCTCTTTTTGGTGCTTTTAGAACATTGTAAAGAGGGACTGTTGCACATTCAGCAATTGCTGAGGGATCTTTTGTAGAATTCTTGCATATCACCTTATGTTAAGTTATTCTCCTACTTGATAAGGTAATGCATATAGTTTCATATTTTATTTACACACAGTTAAAACATAACATTTATCTTTCATATATCATATACTCCACTTCATTCACACTAGCTAATCTCTAAATTTTGTGCTGGATAGATGTAATTGGCAAAATATGAGGTTTAAGCTAGTGGATCTGCTACAGCATACCAAAAGGAAAAATCTATTTTGCTTGCCTATCACAAGCTATGCATGACAAATCATCTTACTAATAAATGCCCCAAGTTACTATTTTGCTTTTCATTCATTATGGTTATGTTCGGATTGAAGATGATGTTGTGCGGATTCCTTTATCACAGTAGCAAATATTCTTCATTTCTTTATTTCTTTTTTCTGAATTGATAAAGTACTAACTTTTCCCTTAACGTTGCTCAGAAGATAATTTCTTTGGGCCTGTATCAGCTAGTTTCATAAGGCCTGGCCGGTTGTCTGACTCTGCAGCCTCAGATGATAATCATGATGTTACAATGGATTCAACTGCATTTTCCATGCATTTTCGTAGTCTTGCTAGATCAGAGTCTGGAGTAGACTTCAAGACCCCAACAGGTGTTAATCTCTCCTTTGAAGAGAAAACTCCAACAAATGAGAATGTAAGAAGTTTCATGAAATTGACTTTAGTTAAGAAGCCGATTTCCAAATCTTCCATTCCCGCCAGAAATGTTAGTGGAAGTCGTGATTCAAATGATATGAGTCTTGTTGCTGAAAACCCCAACAAGTATAACTATGAGAAATTGTCACCAGGATTGGATGCACTTTTGGCGGAAAGCAGAAAAAATTTGCTTGCTGTTGGTGGCTCTGATGATATTAATGCTGCGCAGTCTCCTGGAAAGATGACAAGTAGGCTCACTGTATCATCATACGATGAGGATAACCTTATGGATTTAAGTGACTTTGCAAAGCAAGAAAGTGGCGCGGTGATTTCTAATGATTTACTGTGTAAAGAAGTTTCTGATGTACACGGCAAATTTCAGGAGGCAAATGGTGGTACTGGAACCTTTCCTATTTGTCATCCCCCTCAAGGTTTTTCATTTAATCCTGGCAATGCTGCAGCTTTTGACATCTCCGAGGATAACCAAAATAGGTCACTCAATCAGTTGAGTAAAGTAAGAATGCTCATTCATGCTACTATAATTTTTTACCCTATATTTATTTTCTCAAGTGGATGCCCTGATTGTGTTGTGCATTTGATAACTTCAAAGTCACTTGTTTGAATTGCTTCTATGCTGCAATATTAGTTTTTCTCTTTCGTCGTGCTTCATCATTTTTATATGGAGCATTATTGCCATTTTTCTTTTTCATCTTTCTGAAATCTTAGACTTGAAGGTTATATCAAGGTATTTTTCAAACTTAAATTTATATAGAGTTTCGTATATTTGGATTTTATTTTTCTAGTAAATAACCTGACATTATATCGATATTTTCATATATTTTTGTTGTATGCGCGAAAGAATTTTTGCATTCAGTTTATTCTTGCTAACTGCTTTCTACTAATTTATTATGAAGGCGAAGGTAGTTATAAATTTTTGCAGTATTATTACAATTCCTGAACGATAAAAAAATTCAAACTCAATTTGTTTCTACACCACACACAACCATCTGGTTTATTTGTCCATGGCCAGTTGTCTTCATTGTACATAGCTCCTGATACATACTCAGTTGTCAATGCGTGCATAGTTTATACCTAATACTTATTCAGTCATCTTTCATGACATGCATAATTTTCTACCAGCACATATGCCATATTCAGAGTTCTGTAACTGTAAACGTGGTCGTGGTAATTGCTTTCTATCAAACAGCTGGTTTGTTGTCGGATTATTCCATGTAGAGTCTTTCAAAAAAACCTTTGAGAGGGTTGTGTAGGTTTGAAGGTTGAATAAATTACATACAGAGTTTCATTCACTCCACTGACTTGTTTGTCTTCTTTCTTTTATGGTGTGATTTACAGGACAATTTTGTGGAGTCTGTTAAAGACACTCACGGAATTTGGAGGCCTGATGCATCTATGGTAATTACTGACGATGGCCTATCAGAACCCAATAACAAATGTAGCCAGTTTAATCAGTATTCACATAATGAGTCCAAATCTCCCATGGTAGGATCTACATCTTTACCTGCTAAACGGAGACAAACATCACTGAATAATTCTTCTCCATCTAAACATTTGAGATTGGGGACTCCTTTACAAGAACATCATTCCTTTCTGAGCAGTGAAAACATAAAACTTCTTGAGAGTGATTTATCCATTCAGAAAAGCATTTCTAAACTAGAATTACTTGAGAAATCAACTTTTTCTTCTTCCTTCAGTACTGAATTTGACAAATCATATATGAAGTCACTGGATTTTTCAAAATCCCCTCCTTTTGATACTTTTAAGGAGAACAAAAGCGAAGATTTTAAAATTGAACATGTCGAAGACTCAGTTAATGGAGAGAAGCTCTCAAGTTTGAAAGAACAAAAGAGAACTTTCAGCGTCATCAGTAACAGGTTTGAGAGCCCAAATCATAATTTCAGGGAAAATCATTTGGATGAATCTTTGGCCCATATAAAGAGTGGAAAATATTCAAATGATATGCATGCCACAATTCTTCATGCAGATCAATCAAAAAAATACGACATTAATGCAGCTTCACCCCCTGAGTTCACTGGGTCTGGGAAGAAAAAAGTGGAAGATTTTATAACATCAAAACATACCAGTGACATTGCACTAATTACGTCCAGAACTGAATCCTCATTGGCCAAGACCACTTCAGATAAAGTAGCGAAAGCAATTGTCCCTCATAGATATGCTACATCTCCCGGAGAAAGATTGGAAAATAAGTTGCCAACTTCTCCGGCAAATCAAGGTGGCCAATATAAAGACTTAGAGCTGCAGAATCAATTCCCCCAAATTCAAGATTTTGACCAAGTCCAAGATTCATCTCTTAAGGGAAGTGTTATTGATGCTAATCTCTCAACTCCATCTGCTAATATGGATTCTTTATCCATGGAGAGGATAGAGGAGTTGAGCTCACCTATTATTGAAGTTAGGGGATTCCAAAACTTATTTGAGGAGAAAGCAAAAGGTGAAAGAGAAGTTGATAAGAAGGACGTTTATGAAACCATTGACACCTATATTACTCCCGTTAAACATGAAAAAGTGCAAATTATGCATTCTTCAATGCTGGATGGAGGTCTTCAATCTGGTAAAGACATCTCCAGGTCTGAAGATAACGTACCGGCAAGAGAATTCATAGATGTTTCCTATGGCTCTGTTTCTCCTTCCGCCGGCAGGAATTCAAATGAGCCAAGATTTCAGGTCAGTTTTTCTGAGTAATTTCGTTGACATGTATGTCTCACTTTTGTTAACATCTTTAATTATGTAAATTCTTGTACCTTGTGAGATATGTAGCCCTTGTTTGAGCCCCATTTTGGGGAAAAAATGTGTTGGAATAGTGATTTTTTGGAGAATGTGTGGTTGAAAATGAATTTTGAAAAAATGGGACTCAAACAAAGGAGTAATGAGCCCAGTCCTGTTCATTAATAAGAATCTCTGAGATCTTGAGGAGAGAAACCAACCTGAGTCCTCTTTCTCTTTGGTCCATTTTAATCACGTCTGTATAAGACTGATTATAAATACTAATTCTGGCTTTTATTCTGGTGCTCAGAATAGCTCACATCAGAATCTGGTAGAATTCCTTGCACAAAGCTCCTCAAGGAAAGAGAGAGACAATAAACATTCCTCCAATGTACTATATTCCAAGTCCAATCAGCTGGACAACAGCCCACAAAACTCTTCTGCACGTAAGAGCAAAAACATAGAATTACATAGAAATGAAATAACTGCAATGCAGAGGAGTCCTGAATGTCAGAAAGGTGGGTGTTATGATTCACAAACTTTGGAATATCCTAATGATGGTAGCAGAGGAGCAATCATGATTGGTCATGACTGGAAGCAATTGACTACTGTGCTTCAGGTGCTATTTATATTGCCATTTTATTTAATATTTATCTATCTGGGCCTGCTGAGGTAGCAATCTAGCACTTTCTGTCTCATCAAGCTCTAAGTTTTACCTTGCAGATTTATTCAAAATACTCGGAGGATATTAAACAATTGATTTCTCAGTTGACCAAGGAGCTTAATTCAAAGGCGGTATGCCTTCCTTTATCTTGATTTAACTTATCCAAAAAACAAAAAAATGCTCTCCTCGTGGCTTGATATGTTACCAGATGCCACAGGAGGATAGTCTTCACGTTTTAGCCTGACTTTTGAGTACATGGTCACAAAAGTTTAGTTTTTCCTGTTTCTTCACCATGTTCATTCACTCTTGCTAAAGATTATCTTTTGTACTGCAGATTGATGTCCTGGAAGATATTTTGCTACACCTGCAGAGGTCAAAAACATATGAATTGCTGCACAATGAAATCTTGCCTGAGGTCTGCTAGCTAACAAGGATAATATGTGGCATTAGTAGGAAGAAGAATTGTGCAAATATAATATTAAAATTTTCCTTTCTAACCTGTTCTAGTGTCTAGCTTAATTAGTTACTGCCTGACACCAACATTGACCTCTATATTCTTTCTTCAGGAAACATCTAACCTTCATAACCTTAAGCACGAAAGGTAAGTATTTATTCAGTCACTGTGATCGAAATTGATGCAGGTTCTTTGGTGCCTGCATAGTGGTTCTTTTAAATCTGCTTCAAAGGCCTGAGTTAGCCAAAAAATGCACCTGCAAAGAACCTATCTATTGTAAAACATGTCATATGTTAATTTCGGATAAAATCTCAATGCAGATTAGTTGAAACAAGACTATCGCTGCAACAGATTGTGCTCGAAAAGGCAAAGTTACAGCTGAAGAATGTGAAGCGGGAGCGACTGTTGGTACTATTTTCTGTTGTTTCATTTTTGCTTTATGCCCTCGTTTGTAACCAATCAATTTAAATTTTACATGCAGAAAAAATTACAAATTTTGAGCTCTAGGATTCAGGAGTTGCAAATGTTAAAGATGAGTTCTTTGTCAAGGTTACTGAAGACACGTGCTGCTAATATCAAAGCTGATGCTGTTTCTCGTCATTCATTTTCTATTGATTCAGAAAACAAACATGAGGTATAGAACAAGTCAAGCTTCATATCTACAATTTTACACTTGTATTTTACTGACTGGTAAGTAGATATAAGTTTCAAGCATTTCTGCACATGGGTTGCTATTGTCTATCAGAAATTGTTAGGAATTTTCAACTTATATAAATTGCTCCTAGGTAAACCTTATTACATTTTCTCTTCGATGAGGGGCAAGTACAACTACCTCTAAGTGCCACCCCTTCCCGGGGTGGGAGGGGGGAGGGATGGGCTTAAGGTGATTTAAACCCTTGACTACCAGTTTTATGTATAGTTTTGTCCTCATCGGCTCATTCTGTTCCGTTTTAAAATTATAGCATGTCATGAGTTTTGTCCAGAAATTTGAGGAGCTGGCCTTCTATATAATTTGTATCATTTTTGTAATGCCAGGGCGTATATGACAAATTGTCTACAATGAGGCAGGCCTTAGAAGCCTCAGAGAGAAAGATTACAAACTTGAACAAAACGTTTCATGCTTCTTGCAAGATCAAAGGCGAACCAAGCTGTGGCGACACCATTGCGTTAGTTAATGAACGTTTGATGAAGAGGGCTTGTGGCAGGTTCATTCGTCTGTATATGCAGGTGTCTCATTCTTGCCATATTGGACTGTTATCCTCGTTACAGGGTCCAAATCCCATTACTTTGTTTTTCTTTCTTTTTAGGTATCTATGTTCTTCTTCATTTCTTTTGGGGTGGGGTGAGATGTGACAGCATCATTTATTGGGCTGCAATATAAAAAGTAAGTAAACCCATATGGGATAGGGGCCTAAAGTGAGTTTTTGAAGATTAGGTGAATGGTGGATTAGTAGTACCACTAGGATTGACTCCAGCCTCCTCTACCAAATAAATTGCCTCCAACCAAAAAAAAAAGAGTAATTTCTCATGCCATATAACTTTGTGCCTTGTGTTACTGAATTATCCCATCCGCTCTTTCTCCAGATATGGGCGGTACATAATGTGGAAAGTATGAATGGTCAGCAGAATGTTGTTCTCAATTACCTTGATTTCGCCATACAAAGGTTTCTACGAAAGAAATTTCCTTTTTATTCTTATTTATTCTGGATGACATTATCAAAAATAACATTTTTTCTCTTATCTTTGGCATTAAATATTTTCACGTGTGATCAATGTAGCCTAAAAGTTACCTTGGGCCCTGCATCAACCATAGCAATTTCGTTCAAATTGAACGACGGCAACATCATAAAGGTCATCATTATTATCAAGGAATTGATTCTCTCTCTCTCTCTTCTTGCTGATTATGACGACTTAATGCGTTGTGTTTTCTGCTCAGCAGAATTTCCCAAATACGGATGCTTGCAGTGCTTTTGCATTTGTGTTTGATGCTGACATCAGAAGAAAATATGTGGGTGTTAGAACTCTGGTAACAGAAACACAGGTGAGTTATCTCTGTCATGTGTCTACATCTATGCGAGGCACATCTGCATATGTGTGTGTGCTTCAAGAAGGAAAAGACAATGAAGATAAAGCATTTTTGTTTCCCTTTTCTGGAAAAAAGATATTATTTATAAAATCTACTTCTGGCATTTAAATGATCTTTTTCCTCTCTTTTGTTGACCACTTTATCCTTTTGGTTTTTCTAACTAACTTGTATATCAAATCGTTAAAGTTCAATATATTTGTAATGAATATTTGTCAACTGTAACCAATTTATGCCTTAGAAGATTTTGAATCCTTCTCAACGTGTATGCTCTGTAAACAGTTGAAGTTTTCAGAATTCTGTTTTGAATCCAAGTCCATTGAATCTTATCTTTTCACATGCTGCATGAATGAAAACTTGGTTTAATTTTTTAATATGCAAGCCTGGTTGCCGCTTGACTTGGGGGCTTCTTTTACCATTGCTTATGATTTCTTATGCAATAGCTTATAGGAAATATATTTCTTATGTTGACTGACCATAAAGTTGACCTACAGTGCTTCTAATGAGGACCTACATCATTACTTTTTTAAATCCGATATAGAGCATGTTTGTCAAAGTTTAAACGATAATTTAAGCCAATTAAATATACTTTTTATCCACACATTTTGTAGGATCCACAACTTACTACCCCATTTATTATCCACACATTCCGTAGGACTCACAACGTATAAGTACTTATAAGCACAACCAAACAAGCACATAATTCATCTCCAGATATTGTTCTCACTTTCTCATTGATTATGTAGGTAACCAGCTCCCTCTTGGGAACTTTGTTGGATGTGCTTGAGGAGGTACAACTAGCAAAGTTGGAGTTCCCAAGTTTGAATCAGTCAAGCTTTTATCGTCCATCTGGTAATTTCATTCTCCTTGTAACTATCATTTAGCTTCATGTATGATGTTTGACATAATAGACAGGTTGGTTCTTGACTGTGTTAGCGATGGCATCTGCATCATCTTTTGAATTATGGTGCCTTTTCAATAGTGTCATTTTGTCCAAACTTGGGCGCTCCATTCTTATTAACTTTTCCTTTTACAGGTGAAGTTTACGGTTTGAAGTTATTTCACGCTTTGCCAATTTAGCCCATATTTGGCTGATATCATAAACGGTTTATAATCGGTCAAAAAACTTTTTATGGACTTTTCCTTTTACAAAAAATTGAGAGATAGGTGAAGTTTAAAATTTTGAAGTTAGCTCATGCTATGCCAATTTAGCCCATATTTAGCTAATATTAATAAAATGTTTATAATCGGTCAAACAACTTTATATAAACAAACTTGGAGGGATCCACAAGTACTACCAACTTATCAACCACTTATTTTTATCTGTTTATAATATAAACCAATTATAAACAACTCACAAATATGGTTTGAGTCTTATTTCATTCATTTTTCACATTTCTTTATTAGTCTAGATTTATTTTTAAGCTTGTTTACTAGTTGGCTAAGTTCTATTACTTTCATTTTATTAGTAAGGCTATTTCTATTATTTTCGAGAATTGCTTAAATTTCTAAAATGCATTTTGAAGGATCTTAGTTTGTTGCCAAGTTGTATTTTTGGGGATCTTAGGCAGTTTACATGCTTCACGTTGATAGTTAACAATTTAACGTAGTTTCCTAATGTAGAGTTTAAACCATAAATTTTTTAATTATAATCTTTATTTAACTGATGGATCCCAGTTTTTAAAATTTCAGAGCCTTTAAAGTGTCTTTTATGGAGCCCCAATAGTGATGACTGTATCTACATGTGATTCCTTGAGTCTGCTTTTCTTCTTCCTTCTGTTTGATTTTCATGAACACATAACCTTTGCTTAGGCTATCGAAGAAGTTATCTTTTAATTTTCTTTTACTTCTCTTCTAATCTCCAAGTACAAAATACTTTACATAATCCATCCTTGTTAATCTTTATAAGCCTAGAATACCAGTAACTTCTGAAATGATCTCCTGTTGTAAACACAAACATTTGGCATTCTGAGTAGAAGCAGCCCTAAGAATCTTTGGTCTTCTATTAGACTATTACATAGAAGAATTTTGATGGAGTAATTGCAAAGGTGCACAGAATTAAGGATCCCATTATTTCTTTAGAATGAAGGTTTCATCATTTTTAAAGGGTGTAAGATATCCTAGAAGTCCTAGATTAAATACCAAGAGATTTCTAAAATGCCAACTTGAATGGGATTTTTTCGCCTAACTAATATATCTACTAATCCTAGCTAAAGAAGGATCAAACAAAAATAGTACTATTTTTGCATTGACCAAAGTATCTATTTCGCCAAGATTGCTACATACCCTTGATTGACATTTTCTTGTTTATTTCTAACTATGTGGTAAGATGTCTCTAAAGTTCCTGGTGGAGTTCATAGGACTTTTGAAATTCCACTGTTTAATATATTGCCTTTTCTCCAAGCCTCTCATTGCTCCAATCACATTTTATTAAGACTTGAGCAATGTACATATCCTCAACAGAAGCAGCTATTGAGAACATATTGTTCTCCACCATTTTCTGTTTGACTCAAATCAATTGGAATATACTCGTACTAAAAAGGATTGTGTTTACATAACAAATTATTGAACCTTGCACGTACTTAGGTATTATTTATCTACTGAGGCCACGTTATATTGGCACTTCGAGCACAAATTATGTTTACTGAAAACCTCCTTGGAACTCAGACTTCTTTAGATATTATTTATGCAAGTGATCCCAAGTTATATTGGCTCTTCAAATTGCATGAAAGCCATGTGTTGAACACCTGAATTTTGAAATGGTATCATATGCTTGTTGTATTTTGCAGCTCATAACTTTAGCGAATACATTTAAAATGATTCATAAAAACTAAAATCTCATTTCATACAGTTTTTAACAGAAAATTGTTTGTCTACTTGTGCATTGGGGTTACCCTTGTCATATAGTCGAAGTAACTTCGCAGTGAAATAAGAGTGAAAATCTCCCATGCTTCCTTGCACATAAAACACTGCTGACCAGACTAACAACGAAGATCCATGCCATCAGAAAAGCATTTTGAGCCGAGCATTCAACACAAAAAAGTAGAACTTCTTTCATAGTTTTAGTTGATCACATATCATTTTTAGGTCACAGGCTCTCTTCAGAACAGCCAAATAGTGGTTAGGAATTTTCCAATTTTGCCCTCTAATTAATATAATAAGTAACAAACATTTTTATATTCAAATCAAATATATTATGATCTTGATTTTTCTTCATTGCAAATTACTCCCTCCATCCACAATTCTGTCTTGGTCTGAAGGCAGAGAGTTTTAGGCACAAAACTGTGAGTACTTGTACCTTGCCGTATTTAGTGTTTGTATTCTTATGTTTATAATTGTGAGTTGGACTCCATGCTAGCTGCCAATTTACTTTTCTTTATTGCTTCTTCATTTTACATGGTAGTTGGCGGGCGTACCTTGAACACCAAGTTTAGACTGTTCTTATGGGTTTTAGGTAAGAAAATATCTTTTTGCAAACAAGTCATTCTCTATGGAAATGCCTCAAATGGAAATGGTGGCATTCAATTATGGATGGAGGGATTACTAATTGTTTTTATTTTAATGAGTATCTCTCAGACTGAACTAGGTCTTGAACCTATGCATCCTTTGTGAGTATAGAATTTTTTTTCTCTTAACTTGTCAAAAAAAGTAGATGCTATCCCTGCTTCTTCCCTTTCAAATTTTAAGAATCAGGATAATGTGGAGAAAAATTATTTTTCCATCAAAATGAATGTTCTTATTTCTTTTGCATCTTTTGATCGAATTCACTTTGCTTATAAGCGGGCAACTGCTTTTAGCTTTAGATAAGCATGTTTCTATATGAACTCTTTGGCTTTTAACTTGCAGTTGAGCAGCTTCATCTACAGCTTTGTTTCTTTAAGTTCATTAGTGGGAGAAAGGTAACCTTGACGCTTGACGTGTCTTGTTTGAAGCGGTTAGTCCTATTCCTCAACTTTTCTGCCTTATTTTCTTCCTTCTACTGGGAAGTGCCGGTTTTTGTACACCAGCTGATTGAATTTCCCCTCTTCAGCCACTCGTTCCCAAAAATATTAATAACTCTGTAAATTAAATGTTCTTTAGAGATATTTGAAAGCTTAAAGTAGGACGTAAAAGTTGATTAATAAGGGTGTTGGAGATGAAGGGGTCAAGTTTTATCATTTTCAACTAGTGATTGTTGCCTTCATCTCTTAGATTGACATTAAGCACAATGATCGTGTGCTGAAGTTGGGCATTTTTTTTCAGCCATATAGCACCAGTAGCATACTTATTTGCATTCACTATAATCATAAGTACTAATTATGCATCTTAAAAATAACACCAAAGTTGGAGTAGGCTGTTAACTAATGCTCGATGGGGATAATCTAGGTTAAGTTGAAATATATTTCTGCATTTCGCGGTTTTATGTTTAATTGTAAGTTACACTCACTTGTATGGTATTATTGCAGAGGCATTTACCCTTCAGAGGTCCTTCCATCGCATTTGGTAGCTCCAGCTGACTGGCCACAATATTCATCATCTGAACCAGCATTAGCTGAAATTAGAGATGCAGTTACGAAGGTAAGTGCCGGGTATATGAGGATTTTCCGGCTATGCAAGTGTGTTACCGAGGTGCTTCAAGCTTCAAGTGCGTAAATTGTTTGGCAGAACCCCATTAGAGAAATAGCTGTTGTGGTTTGATAAAGAACATGTTTATAATGCCATCTGCACCTAGCTTTTAGAAGTAGATGAAAAATGAATTAACTTTGAGACACTAGCAAGGTTAGCTAATACTTTTTTTTGTGGGAGAACTATTTCTTAGGTGCAATGGTTTTGAAATAATTAAATTTTCTCATTCTGCCTATAAAGTTAAAATAATTAATATTTTTAAATTAAAAAAAAAAGGGTAATTGAAAACATTTGAACCTCAAAATCTTTTCATCGGTCATTGAAGAGCCTTTACTATTTACATTTGGTATATTTTATGTTGGGCCCTATTCAATGTCAAATATAGGAAAGTAGGCCCACTAAAAAATAGCTAATTTGTTGTCTTCAAAAAGTGAAACATATATTTTGAACTTCAAAATTTTGTTGTCTATTATACACCAGTTATTTTACTGATGAGATTGCATATAAATAACAATAGTACACTATTTATTGCAAGAACTTGAGGCAACAATACTAATTGTACTAAAAAATGACATGATATAATCAAAAAGTGAAATGATATTTAATAGCTAACTCCTTAAAAAAAGTGACATTTACTTCCATAATAAATGAATGCATTAATTTTATTCATATCTGTAAAAAGAATACAAATGAAATAGTGCGAGACTTTTTTAAAAAATGATATAATATGTTACTTATAAATTTTAGCACGTTGATTCATATGAAAGGCAACTAAAGTGTTATATCGTGTCACTTTTTAATGTAAAATAAAGTTTGAATTCATATTTAATTTTTACAAAAACCTTATATGCATTTTTTAAATTGATTCAAAAAGAATTCAAATGGGATAATTAGTATGTAACTTTCTTTAAAAAAGTGACATAGTATGTCACTTACAAATTCAAACATCTTAATTCATACACAAAGCAATATGCATTTTTGGCTAAGCTTAATTCATTAAAAAGTGACATAGTATGTGGTGCAATTTTTTAATTAAGTGACACAATCAATTTCTAATAGAATAATAATTTTTTGGCTAAACTTTCAATTTACTTATAAGAATTTCTTTTAGATATTAATTTATTCTGTATTGTATTAAATGTTAATTAAATTTTTATAATAGAGAAAGTGAATTGTATTTACTCATCTTTTCAAAAGATCATTGATTTTAATAGTATTTCTATAAATTGACACATTTTAAATGGCTTGTTGGACCCCACTACTAACCTTTAAGCCAACACTCAAAAGGTGGGATTTAGTCCCTTTTTTACCCGCAATCAATTTCCCCATCTTGACCATTGACACAAATGGAAAGTTTGGGTAAAGTCCGTTAAAAAATGAAAGTTTTGAAATCATAGCTGCTATTATCCATATGTTAAATTAAAAAGAAAGGTTATTTATCTTCCACATAGATGATCATTATATGACGTTATATTAAATGATAAATCAATAAAATGACCGTCATAACTTAAATTTAATTATTATTGCCATTTCATAGCGCCTATCATAAACTTATGACACGTCTAATAAAAATAAAGAACATTATTTTAAATTAATTGTAGAAACATTTAATCATAATTATTAGACCCAACTAGCATATCAATCGAGGCAAAGAAACGGATTGTCAGGTTGCTTGTTCAATTGGCGATTCGATATGTCAAATTTTGTAGACCTCTCGAATCAATTTCTATCAAATATAACAAAATCATGAAATTTTTTTCATTCACTACATCAACATTATAAAATCACTCAAGCCCAAATCAATGAAAACATTACATATATTATAGAAAATCATCACCATCGGACATGCATTAGCAAAATAAGTACCAATATCATCAACTTATTATGGATCAATTCCTATTAACCAGGAACAAAATATTTGAAATAATTTAAAAATAGAATTGTAACTGATACTAATGTTCAAAAAATTAATAAAAAATTGATTTTAATTATTGAAAAATTAAATATATCGAGAAAACCTGGAACTTTACATTATGGCATTTACCTTCTCTTTTTTCATCATAAATATACTTTGAAATTGGAGGCCTAAACTTCTGGGTGGTTGAGTGTAAGAGAAAATTGATAGAACGAAGTTTTTAGTATGAACTATAAAGTATTAGATTAGTATCGAGAATTAGCTAGAAAGAGAAACTTCAACGTGGCTACATTTTTGGGCTGCAAAAGTGGAATAGGGCCAAAAAAAAAAAAAAATTCTTTCAAGGAGTAATGANCGAGAATTAGCTAGAAAGAGAAACTGCAACGTGGCTACATTTTTGGGCTGCAAAAGTGGAATAGGGCCAAAAAAAAAAAAAAAATCTTTCAAGGAGTAATGATCATGGCGGGTCATAAGATTACAAGTCATCGATTCCATTAAAAATTATTAGCAATTGGATTGCTCAACGATCAATTAAAACAAACCGGGCCGATTGGGACACCGAGTCGCTGATTTTTCAGTCAAATTGATCAGGTCAATCCGAGTTTAATAATACTTTATGAAACTCATTTTATTAGACATGTCATTCAATGTATAACAAATGGCATAAATCATTGATTGGTCAAATCTACTTTACCAAAGTTCGGCTAAAAGGAAAAATGTGATGACAAAAAAAAAAAAAATACTGATGTTGATAGAATATAAGATTTTTCCTCACATCCGTCTTCTATAAAAAGAATATAATGTCACGTCATCAATCGATTTTCACTGGAAGTTATATTTATATCAATGGACAGTGTTATGTGTACATCAAAACTTACATAATACTTTATACAATACCGTATGACATTCTATCATTTGCTATTTTAAAACACAATCAACTTTTTTCATTCGACATTTCCTTCCACGTCATTTACATCTTCTTCTGACTATTTTTTCTATACAAACGGCAAAATCCTTATATCATTTCACCAATGCTACACCGACACACCCTAATGTCATCAAACCATGAAAATGTTTTTACTGTTATATTGCATCATTTACTTATTCAAAATTATTAATCAAGTAAAGAGAAATAATTTCACTCATATAAAAATATTTGCTACTCTTCCTTTTAGTGAGCTATTCTTTAGCTATTTTTTTTTTCATTCAACGACTAAAATATTGAAAATTTGCATCTTAGAGATCAAAAGGTCACATTTCAAATGCACACCTCTTATAAAATACATAATAGACTCATATCTTCTCCTATCTTTAAAGTTCTTGTCAAATTAATATTCTCTTTATATAATTTTTAATCGACATAATATTGTGAAAAATACCTAAAAAGGGGAATTTAAAAATGGACAATTACATGCTTATCAATTGAAAAGTTTTAATTTTGACAACTCTTACAAAAATGGCCAAACAT
>CAIGRP010005790.1:0-43142 GCA_903798385.1 Fraxinus cuspidata
GGATATGTCTTACTATTACAAGTTCACATTTCAACAAGTAGAGATTCTCTTATATTTTTTATTGCTTTAACATTTAAGACTAAATTAAGTTATTTGCCTCTCATTAAAGGTATAGTTCTATTAACCTAGTGTCTGGGGGCGTAATCAATGTAATTGCTTATTTTATTTTATTTTTTATGACTTTTTTTAACAAACAAACATCTTCTCATTTGCTTGCTATATAACTCATTTAGCATGTGTTAGACCGATAACTCCCAAGTCAGATGACCATAGGGTACCGGGTTTCAATCACTCTTTCAGGCTTAATTACTCGAGTTATACATGCTCGAAGAGATGTTTTTATTCACACAAAGATTAATGCAGTGCCTCTTTTCTTTTAGACATCTGATTTCTAAAACTAACATCTAACTTAAAACTTTTACTCCATCTTCATCTCAATGGTTTTAGACAATCTACACAAGATAATGTTCATGCATGGAATCTTTACTTATCTTAATGTTCCCCTAAAACAGCTCAACCATCTCCAAACTACCCTATAATTGGATTATGGATTAATACTATAGTGGTTATTCATGTTTACTTACTATGTTCAACTATTCTCTAAGTAATTAACCAATTCACCAACCTAATATGTCAACCATGAGTATTGTACATAAAGAATGTCAAGTTCACATAAACAAATTTTGACTAATTTAATAATGCACTATTTCCATTATTCACGGTTCATACCCATTCCAATATTCACATCATAGCCAGCAAGGTCATCAAACTCATACAAGCACACAAAACTATTATTATACTTTAAGATAGAAAACAAAATAGATAAAAACTGTAAAAAAAAAAATACACAATCACACAAAAACTGCAGTAACATGATGAATAGAAATATTCTCATCTAACAAAACTTAAATGCACATAAAGTTAAGGACAAATTCATATAAAGATAAAGAAAATAGGGTTAGAAATACTTCCCTGATCGATGGAGATGTGAAGGTGAAGATGATGGAGTAAAAGAAGTGTGGACCATGCATAGACTCTTTGTGTCATGTAATGACGATGAATAAAGCAATATTATTAAAAAGAAAAAAAATAAAAATACGAAAGGTTCCTAATCTATTGCATAAACTAAAATAAATAAAAGAGAAGAATTTGTTGGGTTGCCTCCCAACCAACACTAGTTTACAGTCTATAGCTTGACTTTACTTCGGTAAGTTTATGGTGGTTCAAGTCGAATAATTTCACCATTGCTCTCCTTGCAATTCCCAGCTTTGCTTCTTCTTTTAACTCTCCAAACTTTGAACTCGTCGTTCTCGCCTCTACCAATCAACCTCCAAATTTTGGTTTCCTCTTCTGGCAATTTTGTTGAAGGGATAGTTCGTCTTCATTGATACACTAACACTTGTCGAAGGCCAATGGTTGTTTGGATGAATTATATAATGTAAAAACTTCTTGCTCCTCATCTACACTCAAGATTAGCTCACATTTCTCTATATCAATTAAAGTTCGATCTGTTGTTAAGAATGGTCTCCCCAAGATTATTGGAATGTCTATGTCCTCTTCTATGTCAAGAATAAGAAAATTCACTGGGAAGATAAATTTTCTCTCTTTAATCAGCACATCTTCTGTAATCCCACTGTGGTAGGTAAGGGACCTATCAGCCAACTAAAAAGTCACTGTTGTTGCTTTAGCCTTTCCCAAACTGAGTTTCTTGAAAATAGAAAGTGGCATCAAATTAATACTCGCACCAGTATCACATAAGGCATTAAAAATACCAGCTTCTCCTATTGAAATAGGTAAGGTAAAACACCCTGGATCCTTGAGCTTGGGAGGTAGTTTCTTTTGTAATCTGGCACTACTCTCCTCTGTCAGTGCCACAGTTTCATATTTCGAAAACTTTTTCTTCTTTGATACAATATCCTTCAAAAATTTTGTATAGCTTGGAATTTGTCTTATTGTGTCTATGAACGGGATATTTATGTAGAGTTTCCTTAGTACATCCAAAAACTTCTCAAATTGCTGGTCTCCCTGGTGTCTCTTCAACTTTATGGGAATGGAATAGGAAGCTCGTAAGGATTGATAGGAATGGTTGCATTAACCCGTGGTATACCTGAACTCTCTTTAGTAGATGCCTCTATTGTATGTTCAGTCTGTTCCACTTATCTTTAGTCGCGGTAGGTCTCTTAACCTGAATTTCTAGTAATTGCACTCCACTCCTGGTGGTGTCTGCGTTCACAAATGGATCATCAATTCTTTAATTTCCCAAAATACGTATGGCCATTACCTGCTCCTTTGAATTAGTCTCAGTATTGCTTGGCAAGGCTCCTGGTACTCTACTTATCATAGAAAGGGCAATTTTCCCAACTTGAGTCTCCAGGTTTTTAATAGCAGCACTCTGATCTCGAAGAGTTGTTTCGATTTTCCTCATGAACTGGTTGTTAGCTTCCATGTATTACTTTGTTTTTTCCATAAATTTCCCGAACATATCTTCCAGATAAAAATTTTTCTCCTGCTGCTGAAGCTGATCCTACGGCCTATTCTGATTCTGATTAGCCCAAGAGAAATTTGGTTGATTCCTCTAGCCTGGGTTGTTGGTATCTGAATGTGGATTATTCTGTTGATGTTGTTCCTATTGTGCAAACTCTACTTGTTCCAATCCTTGCACCAGAACAGGACAATTTGATGTGTTATGATTTGCTCCACACTTTTCGGCTTGTACAATATTAGCTGTTTGTAATATGCTCTCCACCTTTCAGTATTATGAGTCTATCTTGGCAGATAAGGCTAAGTAAGCATCCACCTCGTATACATCTGGCGCTTTCCTTTGAACAACTCATTCAGAAGCCCACATTGATTAAGTAGTCGCCACCATTTCGAATAGTTTCAATGCGTCATCAATGGTTCTTGTTGATAATGAACCATTCGATGAAGAATCTACCATGCTTTTGAATGATGGAAGTAATCCTGCATAAAAATATTGGACCTGGAGTCCTTTGCTAATACTGTAATGAGAACACTTCTTTAGCATGTTCTTGAACCGATTCCAAGCTTCATTAAAACAATCTGATTCATTTTGGTGGAAAATAGATATGTCATGCTTCAGTTTCGCTATTTTGGTCGGTGGAAAGAATTTTGTACAGAATTTTTGAGCTAGGTCGTTACATGTGTTGATGCTGGCAATAGGTTGAGAGTTCAACCACTCTAGCACTTTATCATGTAGTGTGTATGGGAACAGCCTTAGTATGATAGCATTATCCGAGATACCCTAATATTGGAAGTGTTGACACATCTCCAAGAATCGAGACACGTGTGTATGTGGGTTTTCTTAAGCTCTGCCATAAACTGATGTCCATTTTGAAATAGATGTATGATGTTGGTCTTCAACTGGAAGTTAAGTTGCCCAAAAGGAGTGTAGACGATGCTGGATTGACTTTGAATGATTTGTTGTGTCATGAAATCCCCAACCAACATGTTTTCCTCATCAACAATTTCCTCTTCATTGACTTGAACTACTTGTTTCATTTTGCGTGTTAGCCATTTGTTGTACTGTTCTTGCTTCTCTTTGCCTACGATGGAAGGTACATTCGATTTCAAGATCTGGTGGAATCAAAACACCATCAACTGGCTTTCGCATACAAGACCTAAAAAGGAATCAAAAGTAGTACTTAGATAAATTACTAAAAAGAAAAAATTACTTACTAAAACACAAATAAATAAAAATAAAACTAATATTCGAATTAGTGTCAAATTAAATAAAATTAAACTAAATTAAATCCCCGGCAATGGCGCCAAAAACTTGTTAACGAAAATATGTTAAATTAAAATCATCGTAAGTGTACGGCTCTTTACAAGTAATAAAGTAGACTTTTTGAATTCGAATATCGTACCACAAGAATTGATTAGTTTAAATTCTAATTACCGTGACCTTAAACGAAACAATAAAATTGAGAATGTTTGTTTTAATGAAATTATAACTAAATTACTGATAAATATGCAAGTATGAATGAGTTAACTAAATAAATACAGATTGATGATGAATGTAAATTTGGGTTTTTGAATGTATGATGAATGTACTAGGATCACGAATCCCTATGTTATAATATTTTTAAACCTAGTTTTACACTTTGACACAGGATTGAAATATTGAAGGATCAATGCTCCTAAATTATTAATAGTCTTTTTCGAATAAAGTTAAACATATTCAAATATGTGATCCGACTACATCTCTATAACGGATGCGAATATACAAGAATGCACGAGTTTTTATGAACACTTAAAGATTCACACATAAGGCATAGCGGTATATTTCTACCCCCATCGGACCTTATGATGATTTAATTTATATATGTCGAACATATTCTCCTTCTTTCGAATGCGTGAAATAAGCCACCAAACTCACATAATTGCGTAGACAATAATCACGGAGAAAAGAAATTCATATAAATCATTCAAATATCCCAAAATGTGTTTTTGATTATCAAGAATGTAAAACTGAGAAATAAAAATCATATTACATAGTTCATCTAGCCCTAGTATAGAATTAATCTAGCCTAACATGGTGGAAAGAAGAAAATTAGAAAAATAAGTAAAGAACGACATCACCCAATTCAATTCTTGAGATTAATCTTCACGTTGTGGTGTTGTTCTTCATGTTCATCCTCCTTTATTCTCTCAAAACCGTTCTAAAATATGTTGTTTATGTCAAATGAAGGTTTCCCTAAGTGTTCTGGTCGAGTGTGGTATATATTAGATGTCTAAAATCTTGTTACCAAAGTAGAGTTTCGGTTGGAAAATGAAACAAAATCTCGACAAAAGTTTGTACTATGAGGTCTCATTTGGCCCGGAATGCACTATGCGGTCGTATCAAATTATACCTATGCGGCCGCATGGGTGTACTTTTTTCCCACCGGACAGCTTTCAGTATTTTGGTCATATTTGTATCTCCCGATATTTGATTGAGGTAATTCAAAATGAATTGGAAAGATGACCCAAAGGAATAAAAATATTCCTAAAATATAATTTTTCCAATTCGAACGTATATAATGCGAAAAATGGGTCTCAAACTGAGACTGAAAATCCGAAGCATAACTTTTTCGGCTTGAGTTGATATGTGATAGTACTTGGACTATATTTCATCCCTTTGGCTTGTTTTCTCATCTAATTGATGCCTAACACTCTCAAATATTCATCGTGAGGTTTGACATAACTTTAGCATATTTGCATTTCAGTCCCCGAACTTTGTATTTGATACAATTGAACCCTTTTCCGCCTTCTTCTTCTTCCAATGTTCCATTCCTTTGATCAATCTGATATCGCCATCTTCGCATCTTCAAATCCTCTTCCGGGTTATTTTCGGTTATTTGTACATTTGGTCCATGAACTTTGGTTTTCTTTCGTTTTAGTACTTTTTTCTCCTAATTTTCGACATATTCATTAGTGTTGTCCTGCAAAACACAAATTATATCGAATTAAGCTATATTCCACATATTAATTCACAATTATCCATGTTTGTAGCCTAGTCTAAGTGAGTAAAATGCACTTTTCATCCACCTACAACTAAATTCCCTAATAGTTTGTAGATATTCCTTTCCAATTTCTGATCTTTCATCACAATCATAACTCATTTCTTCACTGTCAATGCCCCACTCTCTGACTTATAAGAATAGTCACATTATCTAAGGTACTTAAGGAAATTAGGTTCTTTCACAATTCTAGTACATTCATAACATCCTCCAAAGTTCTCATCACACTATCGAACATTTTAAATTTTATGGACCTCATTCCAATAACTTTACATGATGTATCATTACCCATCATAATAGATCCAAAATTACCCGAACGATATGAATCAAACCAATCCTGGAAGGAAGCATGTGATATGAACATGCTGAATTCAAGTACCCAAAAGTCATGTAATCTGGAATTACCTGCATTGACTAATAGCATGTCTCCATCTCCAGAATCCGAGTCTCATTTTGCAATACTAGTCGAGTTTGAGGACACATCATCTTTCCTTTCAACGCCCTACTTCTTATTCAGACACTCCCTTTTAAAGTGACCTATTTGGTGACACTTGTAGCACTTGAAGTTTTTCTTATTTTGATTTCTAGATTTCGATCTCGTATTTCCTTTGTAAGAACCTCATCTATCCTCCTTTCTTCCACGATCTGGTAACCCTTCACAATCAACCCTTTACCCTGTGAACTTTTGCCATTATGTAGTTTTCAATGATTGTAGGACAATATAGCTGATGTGACTTCTTCCAATTCGAGAGTCTCTTTACCCCAATCAACGCGATCACCAGGTTGTTGAATTTTAAGCGCAAAATAATAAAGAAGTAAAATAGAAAAATCAACACAAAGAGCGAAGTGGAGATTTTTTTATTCAGTATGAATAATATGGTTACATCATTAGTATTTATACTGACCCAGCCCAAGCCCATATAGAACTTTGGGGTTCGTACAAGAAAAAATACACATATACTGTATTGTTTGGTTCGCTCCACTCCGTTCCCCTCAATCCAATCCGCTTCGCTATGGCATCGACCATTTTGATCTTGTAAACTTATGTTCCATTCTATATGAATCGTATACAATGAATGAATATGAATTGAAACATTATTTTACATTAAAAAGTGATATGATCTAACACTCTATTTGTATTTTTACATATGAATCAAGATGTTAAAACTTGAAAGTGTCATTCTCAGTCACTTTTTTTTTAAATGTCGCAATCTATCTCAAACGAATACTTCAGGATCAATTGAATAGATGCATACATATATACTATTTGTGAAAATTAAAATATGAATATGAATTGAAACCTTGTTTTACGCATCAAAAAATGATATGATATAACACTTTATTTGTATTTTACATGTGCATTAAGATGCTAAAACTAAGAAGTGACATTCTCTGTCACTTTTTTCTAAAAAGATCACAGTCATCTCATTTGAATTCTTTAGAATTAATGAAAGAGATGCATAAACGTGCATTTGTGAAAAAATTTGTCCATGTTTGACAACCATTAAAAAGAGGTTTTTTTTTTTTTTTTGTGGAAAATGAGTTTTGGAATAGTGACTTTTTGTGAATATGTGGTTAAAAATTAGAAAACTGTTGGATTTTGAAAATGAGTTTGAGGAAAAAAAAGAGTTTTGTAAAAATGATTGTTAAATTGAGGCTTAAATATGAATATGAATTCAAACTTGACTTTACATCAAAAGTGACATGATGTAACACTTTATTTGTATTTTTTACATATGATTTAATTTGCTGGAAATCAGAAGTGACATACTCTGTTACTTTTTTTTTGAAGTCTCACACTATTTTATTTGTATTTTTTTTTTTTTTTTTTGCAGATATGGATAAAATTAACATTTTTATTTGTTATGAAGGTAAATGGGAACAAGATAACGAATATAAAAGTGACAAAATGAATTGTTCCAATAGAATGCACAAACAACAATCGTTGTTAAAACGTTGTTTAAAAAGTGACATCATATACCTTTTTTTAAAAATTAAGTTTTCATACTGCTAAAAAGAGACTGTATTGTCATTGATATGTAATTATATCACTAAAACAATTGTCATATTCTTATATTTAATATAACCTAAATTTGGTAACAATTTTATGAAGTCAAATTACCATGTCACTTTTTAAAAAAAGTTAAGGTATATCAATGCTAAAAGTATTATGTCATTTTCATAAAAAAAAAAAAAAAACTAAGAAAATGACATATCATGTCCCTTTAAAACAATATTATTGTGGTATGATTAATTTTTAATCATATAAAGAGAGAAATGAAAGATCATTAGACAACAAGTGATAAGAAATTCAAAAAAGGAACAAAATCTTAAAAAGTGACAAAACTCAAAAAGTGAATCTCAAAAAAGTGACAATTAATTTGGGCTTAATTAGTACGGGAATTTGCAGTTCTAATCACTTTTAAGGGTATTAATCTAATATTTTATTTTTAAGGGTAGTTGACCTAATTTTCTATCTTAAAAATCGCTATAAAAAACCACTTAAAGTCAATCCGCTAAAAATTCAAAATTAGTACTTAAAAAAAGATTCATAACCACTACACCAAAACTTCCAAGCAGGTCCTAATATTTTGAAGTATTATCATTTTAGCTTGTTGACAAGCATGTTTGTCTATGATTGAAAAAGTAAATTAAATTTATTTCTAAATAAAGTTTTATCTTCAAACAAATTTACTTGTGTGATAGTAGATATTACTTTCAAAACAAGTAATTCATAGAAGACTTGCAATGTATGACTTGCTGGGAATAATGCCCGAAAAACACAAATCATACTTGGAAATTTTCTATTGATTAAATAGATCAGTGTGAACTTTTTTTTCCACATTGCAATAATTTACTAGCATATATAAACACTCGGGGAAGGCAGCTAATAGTTTTCATTTAAATTTTGTTCATTAATAAAGAGTTCGGTTCTTCGTAATGTAAGGTTACATGGAGGAGGGACGAAATCATTTTATCTCATTTAAGGAAAATGTAAAGTCACGTTGTCATTAATTTGTTAATTTCTTATTATTCTTGACCATAGAAATTGAGACTTCTAATTAGCAGTAGTGTCATATTTGGAATGCACTAGACAAGACCATGTGAAATTTAGCATAAGATAAAATTAATTCATTTTCATTTTAATTGACTCAAAGACGTGATTACCTACATAATGTTGAGTGGGTGGTTGTTCTTATTCCGTGAGTTGAGAAGTTAAAGATATGCATCCGTGCTTTAAGAGTACGAGCTTGCGATAATTGAAAACATATATTCATGAGATGGAGTTGAAATATTATGATGAACCAGCTTATTTGACCTAAGTAACAACATTTATTCCTGTCTTTGTTTTTCATTAGGTTGTCCTTCATTTTTGTCCACATGAAATCAATGATGTTAATAGCATTTTGAGGCCTTTTTCTTGATTCATCATCCATCGAGTGTGTTTTACTAGCACGAGAATATGGAGCAAATTCTAATTGACAATTACTATCGTCAAATTTAAAGATCCAGTCCAAATTCTATAATCATTCTTCTTTCCAAGGCACTTCGGAACTCAAATTCAATTCTTTATTCTTCTTCTCTTAGACGAGAGGTAGAAGCATTCTGCTCAGTTTTTGCAACCATATGGGCATCTCCAACCCATCCTCATTGCACCAAAATTCACCAAATTGTACCAAACTTTTTGTGCAATTCATCTCCAACCCGTTGCACCGATTTTGGTGCTGAATGTTTAAATACCTTTTTTTCCATTCTCTTCCACTTTGAACAATTTTTTTTAAGGGGACTTGTGACCAATATTTTTGTTATAAAACAAATTATTATCATCTGCATTTGCAATAAATTTTAATCATGCAATCAATAATAATTAAGTAATGAATTAAAATAAAAGTACTCAAGAAGTTTTAAAATGTAAGAAACACAATCGCTTTCAAGAATTCATTGCTCTTCATAGGCATACCAAGGATAAAAATGCTCACATTGCACTTTAAAATGCAATAATTGATTTTATGTGGGATGAATATATGAATTTCGAGAATTAAATTACAACATTAGTTCGACATCTTAATATTATGATATCATGATTCGAAATGTATTGCACTATTTTTAATAGTATGATTTAATATTTTCTTAGTTGTGGTATTTCTATTAATTTTACTACATTTTTTAAATTTATTAATGAATTCAATATTTTCTTTAATTTAATGTAATTATTTATTTAGTAATTTATGTAGTTGTAAAACAAACAAATAAATATTTTTTTCAGATAAATAAATTGCTAGGAATGAAAAAATGAAGAAAATAATCAAATATTATTCATTTGGTGTAATGGGTTGGAGATGATTTTCAGTTTGGTACGAGATTTGATGCAAATTGGTGCAAAACTTACCTCAAATTTTGGTGTAGGGTTAGAGATGGTTTTAGCTTGAAAGTTGTTTAGTCATTACACGTACACTGCAAATATTTTGCTCTAATCTTAGCCTCTCATATAATAGTAGAGAAAGAAGATAGTAAACCATTATGTTCTAACTTGAATTGCATGTTTCTTGGCTCTACGAATCTAGACCACAAGGCAAATTCAAAGAATGTATTACAAGAAGGTGGTGGAGGAAATGAGTTTATAGAGTTAGGAGAAGTGAATGAACGGGTTGAGAGAAGTGTTCGGCAAGGCTATGATAGTATTCTTGAAATAGAGAATGAGTTCTTAGTACAACCAAAAAACGAAGTAGGTGCTTTCGATATATCAGAATCATTGATGCCTTTAGAGTTGCCCGTGCTACCATTAACTAAAGAATCGGCTCTAAAATGTTCTTCCATAGGTAATCTCAACCCCTACTATTGATGAGTATTATACATTTTCTATAACGTAAATATACCGTAAGTATATAGTGTCAAGTTTTGTAATATAAAGGTATGGATGTCGAACTACAGGGACTGAAATTCAATTTATTACTAAATCCTATAATTATGTAGTCTTAATTTTATCTAGATGATCGAATTTTGAAATCAATAGTTTTTAACTAAATCTAATAATGAATGTGATGACGAACCCAACGATTTTACACAAGTTTGAAGAATTAACCAATATAAAAAAGCGTATGATTATGATTTCACCTAACTATAAACTATATTTCTCAATCATCTATTTATTTCTAATCATTTTTCCAAAGTTTATAAGTAAGAATCATAATTTAATTATATTCCCTCTTTCAAATGACGTGTAAAAAATATTCATGTATTTCAATTCAAATATCTCTATTCCGAATTAAAATTTAAAAATGATCAATTTCGTGATTTTTATGTGGAATGTGCTTCAAAAATTTTATACCTTCTCTCGAAACTTATAAAACTTAAGTTGTGTTATTCTAAAATCACACGAAAGTTTCCCTCTCGAGAGTGCCGAAACTTAAACAATCAATTCATTCAATTAGTGATCAAATAACTGAAAGTGCTAAAATCAATAACACAAATAAACAGAATATAAAAATATTAAAGAAATAACTATTTAAATATCAAAACAAAATCTCAAGTTGGTTACTTCAAAACTTAGTTTATAAGTTTAGTTCATGACGGAAGCCACAGAAACTAATAAAATTATATAAAACAACATAGAGAAGAGAATAGAAAAGACTATTTTTGGTAGATCTTAAATCTTCTTCGTGACGTTTTTCTTGCTTTCTTTCCCGATTGAATTGTCGAATTGTCCCCCAAAGTGTCCTCTTAATTGGTATTTATATCATCTTGAAGTCCTTCCAAGAATTGGGGTCAGATTAAGTTTTATAAAAAAATCCAAATAATCAAAACATCTTTTTTCTTAGCAGCGCCCCGACGCCGCAAGAGACCTTGGCATTGCATTTTTCCCTTTTTTTTTCCCTAGACTAGGAGTTGGGGCGCCTAGTTTGTAGAGCTAGGTGCCTACTTATGAAAAAAATTCAGCACTATTCATTCTTCCGTATTTTTGTCATAACTTTCTTCTGATATCCAATTGCAGCAATTCAAAATGCGTTATAAAGATAATTCAAAGGGTTACAATTTATTTAAGATAACATTTTCAAATTTAAATTATGTCAAAAATGGCTCTCAATTTCCGGTTAAAAAATAGAAACGTGCTTGTACGGTTGAAAATTGATATGTGAAAATATATTAATCATATTTTACTCATTTTTTACTTCTAATTTCATATGATTGACTCCTAGCAATCTTCAATTATCGTCTTGTCATCTGAATCAACTATTAAAAAGTTACAATTGAATCCTCGAAATCTAGATTTCATTATTTTTCTCCATTATTCACTTCTTTCTTTCAATTTAGCTTCTAATCATCGAGTTTCACTTAATCAATATCAACTTCTCATTAATTCATGGCAACATCACTATTTTTTCCAAATTTTGTATCATTCACACCAATTCGCATAACTTATAAAATAACATGAAAATACAAATCAAAATGTTCTAAAACTCTAAGAATCCAACGAAATATCAAGATTAAATAGCATTAATATGATGAGTGAAACACGCTCATCAAACACCCCCAAACTTAATAGTTTGCTAATCTTCGAGCAAATACAAAATAAAAAGAAAGACTAATGAAACACACAAACAAAACTAGCAAACGAACTCATCTAAACAAGTTTAGCTAGATAGCTTGTCTTTATCGCTCAAGATTGAAAACGCGATATCAAATTCATAAACTATTTCAAAGTTATAATGCAAAAGCTAAATTCTCACATATTCAACGCAAAACGGGTTTATACATGAAGAATCAAGGGCAGTGTTGTATATTCACAAGTTGGTTCAATTCTCTATCTTAAAAGTCAAAAATTTTCCTTTCTTTTTTGTGGAATTCACAAACCCCCATTGTTTTCTTTCATTCTCTTCCCAATGGTGTATTCTAAAGTTTAGTTCCAATATCAACTTCTTACACCACTCAAATTTGGTTTAGTCTACCCGACAATGTTAACAATTTATACAATGTAATTATTCTCCCAATTTATGAGTGTTTCGACAATTAAACTTATACCAAGTGAGTCAAACCCACTAATTATTTTAAGAGTGACGAACTTTTATTTGATTTTAGACGTACCTGAATGATGCTGTATATGACTCTTGGTAGAGTAACATCTAACTTCACCAAAGTATGATTGTCCCTATATAAGGTACTATGATGACATCAAATTGAATGATCAATTCCATTATCGAACATCAGAGATTAACAAATAACACTTAATAACTTCAGTTGAAATCTGTGTAGTGGGTCTCCAATGTTTAATTCTTTTAACAAACATTATCATATTTTAGCTTGTGAGATCAACTACTCACTTATAAGTGAGAAATGTCACATGTGCGGTCTATTGATAATAACATATTTGTATCTCGTTATTACTTATGACTACGGATAATTCAACATTCAGTTATACGTAATTTGCATCACAATCAAAACTCCTTGTGATTAACAAATTACTAAAACTTGAATCTACGAATGCTATTAATTTAATTTATAATAATAATAATAATTTAATTAAATAACATATTTGTCATAAATAAAATATATCAATTATATATTAACCCCTATTTAATGGCCATTATTTGAGAAAATGATATTTTAAATAGTGATTTTAAGGAGAAAGTGTGATTAAAAAGTAGCAAAAAGTACAAACTACAAGTACACTGGTCACATTCAAGTAATAAAGTGGGCTTTCCGAGTCCGGATTATCGATCATTCAAGGAATGTTTACTTTCGATTATACAACTTTAGTCAATTTTATTTTATACAATAAAAACAAATACACAATAAAATTTGATTTTGGAAAATAAGGAAAATTAACTAAGAATATACAAAATAAGAAAACATAAACACTTCAAAATTTTAGAGGAAAAACGTGGTTGGAATTCATGGTTTTATTTAACCGTCGCCCAATTAATTTATCCACAAGTTAATTAATAAATTACTCATTTACGATATTAGACCCGATTTTTCAAGTTTAGCTAATTACCTCTCGAGAGATAAATTAACCCTTATCGATTGGTTTAACATACTATATTTTATGTCGATTAAAATTAAACAATCGCATTAGATCTTTGTGAAAATAGTTCAATGGATCACCTAGGATTAGGGGTACATCTATATTCCCTATATAAACCTAGATTTTATATATTTGGTCTAAAATGTACAATCTTCTCTCGACCGATGTACAAATCATTAAACATAATCATTCATTGACCATATAAATGAAAAGACAATAATGACAACAGTAAAAGCACATGAAAATAAATAACTTAACATTAAAGAGCAAATATTAAAATTAATTAAATCTAAGTCTAGCTTCAACCACAATTCCCAACAAAATACTTAGCCCATGATACATAAATAATAAAAATGAAAATATTTATAACAGTACGCTACAAATATGAGAAAATAATTAAGAAAATACAAAGTTATAAATAAAACCCTTTTTGAAGCTTGGCCTTGACTTTCCATAATATTTATCCAAACCCTTGAATGTATTCTCCTTGTGTCTTGGTTTCTATCCCCAAAATACCAAAAAAATAAAAAGGAAAAGAAAAGGAGGAAAAAAAGAAAAGAAAATGAAAGAAGAAAATGAAAAGAAAACTCAAAGGAAGAGACTAGATGACAAATAATAATCAGGAAAAGAGACTGAATTTGGCTTACAAAAGCTCAAGAAACATATCCTAAAAATTATCCAAAAAGCCCCAAAAATATGGTAAAAACAACAAAAACGCCCCCAGTTGGAAAGCGGTGCGCACTTAGGTATTGCTCTTTGCTCTAGGATTAGTTTTTAAGCCTCTCGCGTGCACGCACAGGTCTTTTTTCCTTTCATGTCGTCCAGCTTAGTTCTCCACTATTTGCATGCACGGTCCCTCAACTTTGATCTTGTACAATCTGGTCATCAAATTTTGACTTTCATTACAATCATGACTCCAAAATTTCATCCAAGGTCCTTTTCTGCACTTGTACATTTTGGTCCTCAAATTCACAATTTTGCACGATTTTATTTATTTCTCCTTTTTTTTTGCTTTGTTCTATTTCTTTAGGTGATTTTTACATATAAAAGTAATAATTACATAATTAAGAGTAGAAATTCCCTCATTCAATCAATATTTAAGCTCATTTTGGTATTAAATAAGTGTACAAAAATAAATTTTTTCAGTTTACATGCAAAATATTTTCTTGTGTGAATGTATTATTGAAAATGAATATGTAGAAAAAGTGTTTTCAAATAATGGCCATCAAACAGGGGCTAAAATTGTTTATGTTCAAAATCAATTACACTTAGGGTATAAGACTTATAGGTGGCCCCATTGGCTGATAGTTTGGAAGTGGGGATAGAGCCACTGGTGGTGGTGGTTGTAGGACATTAGTAGCCTAGTTTTAAGCTGAGTCATTAAGCCTGTCATCTGATTTCTCAAAGCAACAAACTAATCGGTAGTGCAAACTTCAACTGAGGGTTGTTGGTGGCGGCATTGGACTCGGTATCCTCGGGTGACCGATGATTCATTGAAATTTCTTAATCTTGGTGATGATACTCTTAACATTCCTTGTTCTTTGTGTTTTAGCCTTGACCTTTTCGTTTAAAAGAGTTTTTCACGAACGGTGCCAATGATATTCATTTCACCTCTCCTCTACCGCAAAAGGTGGTTTTGTTGACCTAAAAAAATGCGCCAACAGAATCCCTTCTACCTCCCCTCTACGTAGACATCACATGCACACTGGGACCCGTTAAGAGGCAAATGTCACCGGTCGAGAAATAGTTTCGCGATCGTTTGTACTCTGACGTCCAGCCAACGGCCGGATGAGAGAAAAAGAGAGTGCAAGAGAGGGAGAGAAAATTTGGATATGGCTAGAAATCATATCTTATTGTGAATGAAACTCACATATATAAAAAAATATAAATGGGTCACGTGGTAATTAGTCAAGCTCAAGATGCAAATTATTTAGTTTAATAAGCCAAATCCAATTAATAGTCGATGCCACGTAATTTATAAACGTAACAATAGTTCCCAAATCTGATTCATACATTCATGTGCGGGTCAAACTTTGAAATATAAGCTATCAAGTAGACGAGCACTTACAGATTACCTCAGAAATATGAATAGCTCCAATAAGCAAGGACTTACAAATTGCTTCGAAAATATGCATCGATCACAAATATGTGAGGACTTATGAATTGCCTCGAAAGTATCAGTGTGAGCCTGGATAAGCGAAGGCTTACAGATTGTCTCGAAAGATGTCGTATATAATTTGTCAAAATTTCGGCAACATCTCCTCTGTAATATGAACTAAACCAACATGTAATACAACATAATATCTCCAATGCACATATATAAAATAAGTTTGGGGTCAATTTGGCCTTCAAATTACTCATGACAATAAAGTGAATAATGACATCAAATTTCTTCAAGATATAATATGCAGATAGCCTATCATGACCTACATGCTTGCAAAAATTAGTGTAATAGTAGTGCTATAGTGAAGCAACATATAGATAATGTAGATAATGTGACACACATACTGACGTAGTGAAAATAGTATCTTAACATGCTAGCAGGGATGATGTAATGATACAAAGATACTAGTATCAAAATAGTCTCCCCAAATCTGGTATGGATATTCATATAATGCTTGAACTTTTGGGTAGAAACGATGTTGTGGACATGAGTTGCAGAGGCGATGCTTTGAATGGGAGTTGGTGTGTTCAGCTGAAATCCCTACATGGGGGTGACATATCTATGTCAAGGGCTTCCTCCATTATATTTGATCCAACCACGAAAAGTATTATCTTCGATGGAATTAGAGGAGACCCTGGTGGAGGTATCATGTACCTCGTGATCGAAGTCGACATCCTTGGAAAATGTGGCCCCGTATGAGGCACAATGCACCTTTTCAAGGGCGTTCTCCATTGTGGATGGTGCATCCGTGGAGAGCATCACTTTCGAATGGTAAATGAGGTAACCTCGGGGGGGTGTCATTTGTCTCTCCTAACGAAGTGGACATTCTTGACAGAAATGGCCCTGTGGGAGGCATCACGCACCTCTTCAAGGGTGTTCTCCACGGTGGATGGTGCATCCGTGGAGAGAATCACTTTTGAAGGATAAATGAGGAGACCCTGGTATAGGTGCAACACGCTTTTTCCTGACGAAGTGGACATCCTTGACAGGGCCCATGGGAGGCAGCACGCACCTCTTCAAGGGCGTTCTCCATGATGGATGATACATCTGTGGAGAGAATCACTTGCGAAGGTCAAATGAGGCGACCCCAGTGGGGGCGTCACACGCCTCTCCTAATGAAGTGGGCATCCTTGACGGAGGTATTGTTGACCTCAAAAAATGCGTCAACAGAATCTCTTCCACTTCCACTTCACATAGACATCACTTGCACACTAAAACACATTGTTACGAAGCAAAGGTCACCGGTCGAGAAAAAGGTCCGGCGATCGTTTGCACTTCGACGGTCAAGTCAATGGCCGGACATGAAAAAAAGAGAGTGCAAGAAAGCGAGAAGGAAATTGGATAATATTAGAAATCATACTTTATTGTGAATGAAACTCATATATATATATATATGGGAAAATGTAAATGGGCCATGTGGGTAATGGGTCGAGCCCAAGATGCAAATTATTTAGTTTAATAAGTCCAATTCAATGAATAGTCGATGCCACGTAATTTATAAGTGTAATATGTTTCAACAACAGAGAACCTGCAACGAAATCGAACTTTTCTCCCTTGTGATTGCTCCAGTGTGAGAATCAGTAGTTGAAGAAGAATATATGATATGAAAGAGCGAGTAAAAGCTAAGGTCCAACCCTTAGGTTGGAGAGGTCTCCTCTATTGATAGTAACTGTGGTGTATGTCACGTCCTTCTTGCATCATGGGGTGAGGAGTCCTAGCACGTTGCCTGCTTTTCTATACATTTTCGAAGTTATTGAAGACGTTTTAAATGTCTCAATCGTCGATAATAACCACCCCTTTTTTAAGGCCTTATTCCCCAAGGCTATACTATTGATTGTTGCCCAGCGAAATGGGTATCCTATAATTGTTCCTCAATGTAATGCAAGGTGGCCTAGTTAACTCCAAAAGTGTAGCCTCTAGGGCTACATTTATTTCGGGTGAGGCGTGATGGCTACCTTCCGGCACCGATCTCGTCCGACCACACAAGCGTATTGACAATCGTTGCTTCCATAATCAGCACCTAACATATTGAAGCTTCCTATAGATGTGCACAAGCATTTATTGTTGGAATGCAATAAACGTTTTTCAAGTAAGAATTAACAAAGATGATCGAAAAACCAACATGAACAAAAGTAATGGACAACGTAATTGCCAATCAATCTTCAAGGATGTCACAATAAGTTGACGGGAACCAGAATTACTATTTATTTGTACTTTGTGATAATTCTATAAATCAATTTTCATTAATAGTTGAAGAGAGGAACTGTCAGTCAACTTCAATGAATTGGGATCGAGACTATTATTTCATTGCAATTTTTAGATAGTTATAGAAATCTTTAAAATTGAGAATAATTTAATAAATGTGTAGCAATAACATTAGCTCATCGAGTATTGAAATCTTCCTTGGAGTTGAATTGACTAATTCCTAAGGAGACTCCTATACACTTTTTTTTATTTTTTTTTACTATTTTCCTTAGATTGAAATTATTATTCTTGGGACAAGTATTTGATCCCAAATATTTTTTTACAATGTTTGTTGACACGATACGCTGCAAAGTTGTGTCAATCATTATTGCGTGATTCCTCGTATATACATATCGTAAAAAGTAATAAAGTGAAGTATAAGTTTGAATATCGTCCCACATAATCAAATACTTTCTATCAATTTTTATTCTTAATCTAACTTCAATCTAAATTAATGCGGTGACAAACTATAAAATCAAGAATTTATATTAGAACTAAAACTAAAATAAATAAATATGGGAAGAGGTGCCTTTTCATCCTTTCACAACGATTAGGAAGAGATCAAATTTTGAATCCTCTTCTATAAAAGAGAGAGGTGCCCTGATTTCTGCACTTCAACACTTAGCGATTTCCAATTCCTTTTTCATTTTACCTTTATATAATGAGTTCAGACAACTCGGTTGTTCATTCTTGGGGAAATAACCAGGAGAAACAGATAAGTTCATCACCGTCTCCTTTATTACCAGCATTTTTTGCTCCTTCAAGTTACGGTCTTCATGAAGTAAGCGCGATTCTAAGCCCAGTTCCTTTAAACATGGTTCGACCTACATCGTCAGTTCCAATTAGGGCTACTATTACAACAGTGGGCAGCAGTAGTCCCTCCGGCGAGAAAAGGTAATGCTTAAAAATTAGGTCCACCGCGGTGGAAGGTAAACTTAAAAAATTTAGGGTTAATAACAATATTCCTGATTCCGTTAAAGCTTTTCTGCCCAGAGAGGCTGATAGGGTGTGCGACCCTCCAGAAGGGTGCGTGGCACTAAATCCTACGATTCTTCATACCGAACTACGTCTCTCTTTTCCTCTTGTAATAATGAAGTCTTTATCAGCCTGGGAATTGCTCCAACCCAGCTTTGTCCCAACGATTGGAGGGCTTTATATGGTTGCTTGTTAATGTGGCATCACCTAGGCTTCCCAGAATGTCAGTCGAGCTGATCAATTCCCTTTTTATCTTCAAAAAGGATGGCAAGATTTATGGGTGGTGGTACTACACCAGCGTGAAGGCAAACACAGGAAGAACTATTTTGTTGGGCACTCATTCCTCAATCAAGAACTGGAAAGAGAACTTCTATATGAGGGGAGATTAGCAATTCAGGCAAGACGAAGTAAATAGGGACGATGTGGTTCCAGTTTATTATCACAATAATTGTGAGTATTTCAAATATCTTGTTCACTCATTTATACCGACCTGAGCTAACATTAATTCTGCTATATATTACAGTTTACATTTCGTGTACCATTACTCCGAGGGCTAGAAGGATTGCAGATGCATTAAGAGCCTTATCGTCGCATCAGAGAAACTATAGTAACTTGAATACAGTTGTCAATCTGCGTAGTGCAGGTCTTCTTGCTCCGGATCAACCCATAGAAATTCCTCCAATTCTGCAGCTTCCTTCTCCTGATATGCCATCATCTCAACCTGTTGAAGAGTGTCACAAAAGTTTCCCATCACCTCAACATTCTCCAATAGCATAGCAATCTTTCCCTCTGGTGCCACCATAACCCCTATTCCAATCATCTCCATCTCTTCCAGTAAGACAATCTCCTCGCCGGACGAGGTCCATATCCTCGCCTCCCCCTCTAGGTAGTATATCTTCTTTACTTCATAAAATTTTCTTTTTTTTATGTTTGGGCTGGGACGATCTGACCTTGGGAGTATTTGATCAGCACTAAGGCGAACTACTAGGGTATAGAGCCTCTAAGCAAATGAAAATGGAAACTGAGGCTTAAAGAGTCGACGCGCAAAGAGGAAGGCGCCCATGAAGGATATTGAGGAGGAAAAAGAAGATGAAGATCAGATATCTTTGGCACGCAGAGCTCGATCCGAGGCTCCTATTCCGTCCTCTCAACAAGGCGAAACTCTACTTGTTTCCCACCAATGTGGCAGACCGACCTTTCCGATTCGAATTCCAGTTTTTTCCATGCCTTCCCAATCAAATCCACCCTTGGTGCATATGAAGAAATGAGGTCGAAAATTGATGCACTGATAGGTCATCGTCCAGAAGCGTTTCTGGACTTCTTAAGGACCCTACCTCTTAGCTCGAACATCACTTCTACTTTTCTTCTGCCAATAAGGACTTCAGCAGATCTGCTTTTGAGGAGTTGGACTGAGAGGGAGCAAGGTAACTTAGAGAATATGACAGCGAGTGAAGGCTTGCATTACTGTTGAACTCCTTAGTCATAAGTCCATTCTGTACATGATGGCCATTTCCAACAAGGTATGGATTTTCATTTTTAGGTATCGGTTACCTAGCCTTTCTTATTTTGAACATTTACATAAAAGCCTTTTGTATTTTATCAGGTGAAAGCTGAGTTTGAATAGGTGGTTGGACAAAGAGACGATGTTGACCTATGACTTCATGTCTAGACAATAACAAATAAGTTAATTTTATTTTAACAATTGAATTTAAGTCTTCGTAGCTATTGTTGCAAACTTGATTGATTGGGGAAAAAAATGTCACTACCAAAAGACTCGCATCGGATGAACAATAAAAATTGAGATGGAAGCTAAATATTCACGACAAATCACTCGAGACAAACAAATTCAATAGTCAAGCATCAAAGACATCAAATTAAGATGTTTCGAATTCATGTGAAAATGTACAACGCTTCAATATTTAGCAATGAATAAAAGCTTAAAAAATATTTTTTCATGTACGAGAAAATTATTTCATAAAAACACTTGCATAAAAATTATTCTTCAAAAGGTAAGTATTTCAATATGATATTTAAACTCATTACAATATCACTTACCTTGAAAAATAAAATGAAAACGCCATTCAAAAGTCTAAGGGCCCGTTCTCTTTACCATTTTCAAGTCGTCTTCTATTTTCGATTTTTCAAAACAGTGAAAATGCGTTCTCTTTTCCATTTTCAAAAATGCATTTTTAAAAACAAGTTAAAAATTTACAAAGAAAACTCAAAACGACAAAATGTCGTTTTGGATGTTTTTAGTTATAATCAAATCAAAATTTTCAAAAATGTGTTTTCAAAACAATTTTTCAAAATGTCAAAAAGAACATATTTTCAACAATCTCAAAATGGACACTGAAAACATAAAACTCAAAATGAATTCAAAATTCAAAACACAAAACTGAAATACAAAGAGAACAGCCCCTAAATTTTTCAAAACAATTAAGAAAGAAAAAATTCGAAAAAAACTGTCGATGTGGACGTCCGATTCATCCAATGGTCATATTTTTAACCGTTTTGAACTCTAATCCACAACGGTTACATTGGTTGTCCGATTCAGAACGAGGACCTTCGAATTGCTTGTCCGATTAACCAGAATTTTTGCATTCATTGCAACACTTTTTAAGAGTATTTAAGTGAGATATTGTGGAGAAAATTTCTATTGATCTTACATCTTATTTATCTTTATCAAATCATTTACTTTGAAAAACTTTTGATTGAATCAACTTTTGAAAAACGTTTTTTTCATCTAATACTTGAATTTTATTTATTACTATTCATTAAAGTGTTAGCCTATTTCTCTCCTTATACTTAATTTATTTATATTGTTTATTAGAAGAGAAGTTTAAAATTGTAAAACTATTTTTCTTTACATTTGTGGGTCATATTGATATCCAGTAAAGCTCAATATTGTATAAGGATCGGTGTTCATCATTTGTAAGTCACCGAAAAATTTGTAAAGGATTGGATTGTACCACAATTCAATCAATATAGTGAAGAGATCTTACTCGTGCCGAAGAGTTTGATAACGAAAGACGTAGATCATTACTTTGGATCGAATCTCCACAATTATATTGTTTGCATTCTCTCTGCCCATATACTTATCGTTATTTCTTTTATATTATTTGATTGATCCACTTGCTTTTATTTACTTACGATTGTTATTTGATCAACGTGTTCTGAACTTGGTTGATTTAAGTTTATTTTTGAAAAAGTTTTTTAAAATCAATTTACCCCCCTTTTGATTAGTTATTTTTGGGATATCAGACAAAGCTTTTTATCTTTATTCTGCCTTCGAAAAGGAGAGAGCTCATCATGATGCGGAAAATAGAGCTTTGGAAAGACGTCTGGTCAAAACGGGAGCAGTGCTAGAGGCTAAAGCTAAGCCTGAAGAAGAGTTGAAAATGAGCTTTGAGTGATGAAGACCTGGGGGGAGAAGTTTTCTGCATACTTTGGAAATGAGAAGAAGAGAGCTACTGAAGAGCAAGCTCGTGTTGAAGATGAGATGAGAAGTTCAGAAAAAAGTGAGTTCACGCTAATAGAGAGAGAACAATGGGTGATGAGGAGCGGGCTCTTGCTGATAGAGCTAAGGTTCAAGTAGCCATATTGAAGAATAAGGTTGGGGAGGTTGAAGCTAGATCTCAAACAGATGTGGTAGATTGGAAGAGTTTGTCTACTTATGATGCATTAGCCTAGAATGGATACTTTGTGGGCTTGGTTGAAATGATAAGGCACTTTGAGGTTGAAAGGCCGGACTTTGATGTTGGCTTCTTATATGAAGCCTTGGATGGACAAAAAGCCTCACTTGTCGATATCAATGCTACTACTGAAATTGTCCTAGCTCCTTCAAAGGATCAACCTCCTGCTACTATATAGGGTTTTTAGGCTGCTTTTGCATCGTTTTTGTTGAACATTGAAATACTTTTCTTCAACTCATGTAATCATCTTTTAATGAACATCACAAGGTTTATTGTTGTTATTTCTCTTTGTATCTTATGCTAAGTGTCGTAGCATTTACAACCTTAGGTCAACCTATTGAAGAGTAAGTTTTTGCAGTACTTAAAATATTAGCTCATACTCCTGAAGAGCAAATTTTGCAGGAATTTTCACAAAGTGGTGCAGCACTTGCAACCTTAGTTCGTATTGCTGAAGAGCAAGTTTGTATGATTTTTTTCTAAGTATTGTAGCGCAACCTTAGTTCATATTGTTGAAGAGCAGGTTTCATACGATTTTTCACTAAGTGTTATAGCACTTACAACCTTAGTTCGTACTGTTGAACAGTGTTCTAAAAAACTCGCATAGGCTCGAAGGTTTGGCAAATCGCCTTACGTGAGCCTAGGAGCTTTTTTTCAATTCCTAAACGGCTGAAATTTTCCTTCCTCTCTTTCGTCTTCCCTAGGCGGGCTTCATTAAATTTTTTATTTTTTTCTTTTTTTAAAAGTCTTTTATTTGACTTTAGTTTATTAATTTTTTATTTTTTTTAAAAAAATTCATTTGACTTTAATTTCAATTTTTTAAAAGACTTTATCTATACAAAAGTTAAAAATGTCTTTATTAGATAAAGAGTAAAATAAGATTAAAGAACGGTGCTATCTACATATGTATTTACGATCTTAAGACTCATTATTTTGTTGAAAATTTCGAAAGCAAGTATGAAGCTTATATAAATCTATTAAGTAGAACTTGTCTAGTTGAAAATTAAAATTATGAAAAATAGTCTAATTTTTGCATTTCGAAAAGTTGAAAATTGTATAATTGACTAATTATATGAATTATTAAATAAATATAGTGTTTTATAATTTTAGATATTTGATATGTAAAATTTTAATTATTAAATAATTTTTAAAATGATTAAAAATTTAAATAATATTAAAAATAAAAGAAAGTTTTTTTTATGTTTAGGCGTTGCTTAGACGTGATTAAGCTCATAAAGCTTCAAACATCGCTTCCCTGCCTAGCCAGCTTTACGTTTTTTAGAATACTATTGCTAAAGAGCAGGTTTTATATGATTTTTTCACTATGTGTTGTATCACTTACAACCTTAGTTCGTACTGTTGAAGAGCTGGTTTTATATGATTTTTCACTAAATATTGTAGTACTTACAACATTAGTTTGTACTGTACAATCTTAGTTCATGTTGTTGAAGAGCGGGTTTCCAGAGATTATGCACATCAAGATTTCTCAAAATACTGGTTGTTTATTTTTAAAACCATTCAACATAGATCAGTATACAAGATGTAACACCCCAAAATTTATATACATTGGAGTGTTACCTGAAATTTAATTTTCCTTACGTTAAAAGCGAAAACGATAAAAATAAAAATATAACTTTATTTTCAACAATAAATATCAACTAAAACATGGAATCTGAGTTTAAAAAAAAAAAAAGATTAAACGTAATAAGTTAACTAATTAATAAACGTGTCCTTGAACAAATAAACAATCTAATAAATTGAGAGAAAAAAAAAATTGAAGTTTTTATTTCTTCAAATCCTCTGGCAGCGCTCATCATTATCCCACCACAATTCCAAATGACCTGATTTAACCTATAAAATTTTGTAATATTGAGTATTTAAAAATACTCAGTAAGATACTTGCAATTTTCATACACAATTATATAACAATAAAATAAACACTTTATATCACTCTTTTTATGGAGTATATCGGTGACCAAGCGACACCATCCATCTTAGGTCATCTTCAATTCTCAAAAGATTTAATATCTTTTAATAAAGAATATGAAAATTCACTAGCAATCCATACATAAATTGCTGAATATAAAAGTATAAGGAAACAAATCACTTATACAAAAGTATCTTACCTCAATAAATAAATTAAATATTTGAACGAAATAAAAATGCACGTTCAAAATTCTTTTCTCGAAATCCCTGCTACGGTAAATATGGGAAAGTGAATGCTTTGAAAATAAATTTTTTTTTTAAATGGGAGCAAATTGGCTCCTCGTTTTGTGATTACAAAATATACAAGTGGGACGGTTTCTTTGAAATATTTCTATTTTCTTTAGATAAAAAGCTTTCTAAAATTTTCTACAGGTAATTGCTTGGGAACCGCTGAGCTATATATAGGTTTAGGCTAGAGTAATTGATAAGTTTGATCTTAATCAAAATTGATTTGATTTAATCCCAATTAAGTTATTATTATCCACACGTGCATTCGTAAATATGAGAAAAGGTAGTGCACATGTTAAGATAAGTTGGACTCCTAATTGCATTAGATATGAGGCCCATTTTTTTTTATATACAAATAAACAATCAAACTCTTATTTGATTCCTCCAAAAATAGTCTTTTATTATCTTTGATTTTATCACAAACTGAGAGTAGATGGTGGACGGCTTCCATTGGATTAGTAAATGTGAAAGATTTACATTAGGTCTTAACCACTAAAATATTTTTGCTTAATTATGATTAAGACTTAAAATTCTACTTTAACTAATGGAGGAAAACAAATTCTGGGATAAGGTGATGTCTAATTACTAACAATTGAATTAATCCCTTAAGATTCATTAATCTATAATAATTTGATCACTCAAAATTTGTTTGATCTAATCCAAATTGACTTTTTTCTCAAGTTAATGATGCTTCATTTAATAAGAATTATTCAACGAGCTCAATATTGATATACTAAAACTCGTTCTATCAAAATCTAATTTTTTTAGTCAAAATAAAATTGAATTTTGCTTATTTCACTTTTAAGTCCCTCAACTAAAAAATAGCATATAGAACAAATAAATTTTATTTCTATATTTTGTTTTGGGCGTCACACACGATAACTCTACCGACAATATCTTCAAGCTCGTATGACCCTTTTGGTAGGATTTTGATGACTCGAAAAGTCATTCCCGGTTTGGTCCTAAGGATCCCATACTGAGATCTCTAGTGGATGGGAAAAATTTTCTCAACACGAGGTCACCAACTTCAAACCTTCTAATTCGTACTTTCTGATCAGTCATTAGTTCAGTGTCTTTCCATTTTTATTCTAATAGATCAATTTCATCAAGTAGGGCTTCTCCATTTTTACTTTCTTTAAAGTATGTGGTTCGAAATGAAAGAACTCCCATCTCCAGTGGAATGATGGCCTCTACTCCAAATGCTAAGGAGAATGGCATATCCTCGGTGCTAGTTCGCGATGACGTTCAATAGGACCATAACACAATAGGGAGTTATTCAGCCCATGCCCCCTTAAAGGTATCAAGTCGAGCTTTCAAGGTGTTCTGATTATGTTATTGATGGCTTTTACCCATTTGCCTACGGATGATTTGGGGTGGAGAAGAGCTTCTTGGTGTTGAATTTCTCACAAGCCCTTAGTCATGCATTATCGAACTGTTTTCCATTGTCAGTGACAATGGAATGAGTATGCCAAACCTATAAAGATAGATTTCCAGATGAAATCAATAGTCTTTTTGTTCTATTATTTTAGTTAAAGGTTCAGCCTCTGTCCACTTAGTGAAATAGTCAACAGCCACTATTGCAAATTTAGTTTCATCTTTGCCTTTAGGCATTAGACCAATCACGTCTATTCCTCATTTGAAAAATGTCCATGGACGGATAATGGAAGTGAGATCTTCTGGAGGAGCTCGAATCATTGGAGCTAGGCATTTGCATTTATCACATTTCCTGAAGAAGTCCAAAGCATCTTGCCTTAATGTGGGCTAGAAATATCCCTGCCTGATGACTTTACGAGCTAGGGATTGTCCTCTAGATGATTCCCACATATTCATTTATATATCTCTTGCAAGACATACAGAGCATTCTCTTCGTTCAAACATTTTAATAGGGGGTAGCTTAACATCTTTTATATAAGACGTCATCAATGAGAGCGTACATAGCCGATCTAATTCAGAACATCCTAGCTTATGTAGGGTATGCGGGGCTTATTTCATGTTTGAGGAATTGAACGATTTCGTCCATCCAAGAAGACTTGTAATCTATGACCATGGACGTCATAACATTGTCATCTATGGCACATTATTTTATTTTTCCTAAAGGAATGTTGTCGAACACATTTATTTTGTTGCTTGTTGCTAGCCTAGCCAGTATATCAGGAAATTATTTTGAGACTGACCCATTTATGTTACTTTAGCCATGTCAAAGTTTATCATTTCTTTGTGCACAACTTCAGGGTAGTTGTTCATTCTATCTTTCTTGATTCAAAATACCTTGTTGACCAGATTTACGATGAGTTGGGTATCGTTGTCGACCATCACATGGGATATCCTTAGCGAGTGCTTGTCATTTGTGGTTGTACGTGGTTTATACGAGATATCAAATTGTCCAAGCTCCATAATCCATTTCACAAGACATCCTGAAATCTCAAGTTTTTGTTGGCTTGCCTTAGGAGGAAATTGGTCCGGACCTCAATTAAGTGCTCCAAGAAATAAGAACGCAATTCCTTGGTGACATGATCAAGGTGTAGGCAAGCTTCTCCATAAGAGAATAGTGGAGCTCAGCATCTTGTAAGGCTTTGTTGACATAGTACATAAGATGTTGTACTTTGTTTTCCTTTATGATGAGAACAACACTTAGAATGTGTTCTAAGACCACCAAATAATGTGATAAGGTCTCATTGGCATTGGGTTTAGGGAGAAATGGTGGCTAGGCTAGCCGTTTTTCAGTTCTTTAAATGCTTTGTAACATTCTTGGGTCTATTCGAACTATTTTCTATCTCGGAGTATATCGAGGAAAGGTTTGCAACGATTCATAGACTTGGACACAAACCTACTTAAGGTTGTGATCTTCCCAGTTAAGCTTTGAATTTCTTTAGGTTTGGTTGGTGCCTTCATTTCCACAATAGCTCGTATTTTCTCCAGATCAGCTTCGATTTTTTCATGATTTACCATATAGCCTAGGAACTTGTTGGAGCTTACACCAAAGGCGCACTTGAGGAGATTGAGCTTCATTTTATACTTTTAGAGTATCTCAAACAATTTGAAGAGGTGTTTGATGTGGTCTTTGGCATATGTGTTTTTTGCCAAGATGTCATCACATAGACTTCCATTGTTTTGCCTTTTTTTCAAACATGGAGTTGACTAGGCGTTGGTAAGTAGCACCATCATTTTTCAAATCAAATGACATCATTTTGTAACAGTATAGGCCCCTATCAGTTATGAATGAAGTATGCTTCTGATATGGTTCATATATTAGGATTTGATTATACCCAAAGTATGCGTCCATAAAATTGAATAGATCATGTCATGCAGTGGCATCAACCATTTGATCAATTCTTGGGAGAGAAAAGTTATCCTTAGGGCAAACTTTATTTAAGTAAAATCTATCCATACTCGCCAATCCTCATTGCTTTTCTTGACAAGTACTAGGTTGGAAACTCAAGCACGATAGAGAGCTTCCTTGATGAATCCATTGCTTAACAGTTTGTTTACCTCTTTCTGAAGTACCTCATACCTTTTTGTACTGAGAGGCCTTTATCGTTGTCGCTTGTGACGAATTGAAGGATCGACATTGAGTTGGTGGCAAGAAATTTTTGGGTCAATTTCCTCTATATCCTTATAGCTCCATGCGAATACATCTATGTTTTGACTGAGGAAGCTTATGAGTTTGGTTCGGAATGGTTGACATAGCTCGCGTCCAATCTTGAGCTTTTTGGGGGGCTAACCTAAACTGATAGGGACTTCATCCAGTTTTTCAACAGTTTATGCGCCTCTATCTTTAGGTTTGATTCCAGGGTCAGGAGAGTTGAGGTCAGGTTCAGCGAGATACACCATATTTACACCATGTTGAAATGAAACATGGGAGTTTCGGTTCTGGTTGGATAATACAAAATCTGACACTTTTCTGTAGCCTCCTTATTGCCTTTGATTTCTCCAGTCCTATGAGGAGTAGAGAACTTAATAAAATATTGGTGGACAGAAACAATGGCCTTTAGGTCGAAGAGAGGAGGTTAACCCATGATTGTATCATAGGGTAAGGTGGAGTTAAATATAATGAATCTAGCGTTAACACTGACTTGGTGAATAGCTTCTTCGACTTGAATATCAAGCTTGATTTTTCCATTTACCATGGTAAGGGCTCCATTCAGGCCAAGCACGATGTTAGAATGTGGTTGTAGGAAATGCAATGGTATTCACATCCATCTAAGCGTGCTGACATACAGAATGTTGAGGGCTCTTCCTATATCATCTAAGATTCGAGAAATATTGACGCCAGCTATGGGCAGAGCTACTATCAGAAGGGTCGTGGATTCCTTTCTCGGTCATTAGTAGGTAGATGATTATCTTCAACTCTTCAACGATACTTATCGATGATACCTATCTAAGTTAAGTCAGTTGAAATAGGTCTTTTTAGCCGGGACTCTTTAGATCGGTCATACTGTCCCGCTTGGAGCATATTTACCCTAGATTTAGGTTAGTCAATGTTGCAAGACCTTGCCTCAGCCTAATCACCTCATACAATTCCTACCCTACGTAGGGTTGGAAACTTCACACGATAAAGGTAAATTAAAGTGGCAGCCTTTAGCTCATGCAATATATGTTTTCCATGAATTGCGTTGTAGTTATATGTATGTCCACTACTACGAAATCGGTGATAGTTCTCCTTTGACAAGGAACGTCTATAGCTCTAAGATCAGAGCGATTTGACCTCACGCCTCAACAGTTTCTCCAGTGAAAACTAGTAGTCTCCTAGTGTAGGGTCATAGGTATTTTTCTTAGATCCCCAATTGTTCTAGAGTATTGGATAAAGAGAGTTGACATAGCTCTCGTTATCGACAAGAGCTTGTCAAACATCGATTCCAGCTATGGGCATAATTATAACCAAAGCGTCACTTTGGTTTTGCATGACACCTTTGGAATCCTCTTCAGAAAATCCAAACCATTCAGGATATTGCATGGTTGTGAGGTTAGATTTGTGTCGTCCGACTTCATAACTTTGCAATATTCGTGCCTCTCTAGCCTAATTTTTGTATTTCCTCCTGGAACCTTCAACACGTTGATTTCTTCCTACTAACATTCTTATTTCAACCCTTAGAGGATTCCTGGTATGCTGAGCTACAAGAGTAGTTTGGGGATTAACTTGTTGATGTGCGAAGGAGGTTGTTTTGTTTCTCCAGTAGCTTAGATATAAATTCTCGTAGTTGTCCCCATCGACGAGAGCCTACACTTGCTCCTTGAGATCTATACAATCATCGGTGTTACATCCAGCTGACCTGTGGTAGCGACAATACCTATTTTGGTGAGATCAAGGCATATTCTTTTTCATGGGAAGAGGTCTACAAAAGACCTCCTTATTCCAACTTACGTGAAGACCTCCTCCAGTGAGGCATTAAAAGAATGTTATTGGTAGAATCTCTCGGGATAAGGACGATGTCATTTAAAATCCCTTTTATCTTTTCTCCTTTCAGGTGTAGACCTTTTTTCTGTTCTTTTATCCTTATGCTAGGGTGATTGGTTGAGCTTAGTCTTACCCTTCGGCTCTGACATAGCTTCTCCTACACCAATGTGTTTCTCAGCTCGATTAAGGAACTTATGCTATATTCTGGGATTTTTATGAACAGACCACCAAAACTATATTTTTTGTTTCAAGCTAGAGAGAACGGCCATGAGGACAATATCCTCACATAACTTTTCCACTTCCATTGACTTTTTGTTAAACCTGTCGGGGTAAGTTTTTAGTGATTTGCTTTTTCTCTACTTTATGTTACAAGGTATTCATTTGGGGTGGTTCTAGCCTTAGAACCCTAAAAATTGAGTTAAGAATGCAGTTGCTAGGTCCATCCAGTTTTTAATGGACCACTAGTACAACTTTCTAAACCATCTTTGTACCCTATCCCCAAGCATTAGTGGGAAAGCTTTGCACATGATAGCGTAGCTGGCTCCTTGCATCTCCATCCAAGAGGTATATTTATCGAGATGGCTATAGGGATCTCCTTCTCCATCATAGCCAGTGAGCTGTGGTATCTTCAGTTTTTTAGGCAGTGGTGTTGCTAGCATATCTTCTATGAAAGGAGAATGGCAACCTTTGAAATATTCATCTAAAATACCTTTATGTCTAGCTTCCAGTTTTGCTGTACACTATTTTAGTGAACTTATTTCAGGTATCTCTCCTTTGAAAGGTCTCCTAGATCAAGATTTCGTTGGTTCTTTAGGGATAGTGATCGTCGTGTCCCCAGTCTATCGAACAAACTTCTTGTCCTCTTTGGTACTTCGTTCAGTAGGTGGAGGACTCTTCACCTCGTCAGTTTCACTTTTAAATGATTCTTCTCCTAAGAAGTGTAAACTTCTTCTAGATGGGGCGTCACCCAACCTTTCCTTTGGTTGGAGATTGCACCTCAGTTTCAACCAGATTAGAGGTTGTGACTTTCTTTCCATCCAATGAATAGGGTTAGTTAAACATTCTGTTATTTCTTTCTTGGCGGTCCCCAACTGATTCGTTCTTTTTTTGGTAATCCCTTGGGACATTGGTTTCATGGGGGCTAGTATAAGACTGATTTTGGGATGCAGAGCTATTGGTCGTGATGATTTTTTGATGAAAAATAGATGTAATTCAAGGAAAAAATTTGTGGTTGGAGATGTGGGCTATTTTTTACATGGCCCTCCTAGCGATGAACTGTTGACATTTGAACTTGGTTTAATCAAATTCAGCCAACTTAACTAGTACCAAAGTTGAGGTTATTTAACTGAAATAGTAAAATGAGAAAATTGTAGTGACTTTTGCCTTGAATTAGCTAAAGTACGAAAAGTGGAAAATTTGTAGATTTGTGGTCCATACAAGGGGATCATAGATTGCCTTTTATAGCTAAAAATGGAAGTATTGGCCGACTTCGTGACGTTATCTACAATACGTAGATGAGCCTCCAATATCAGCTACAATGTTTTCCTTATTTGGTGTACCAAAATCATTTAGCTAAATGGCTTTCTATTGGAGGACGAGGTCAGCCATACAGCTCATTATGATGTTTGGGATGGGCACTATTATTCTCCATCATTGCAATTTTGTGATGGTTGATTTTGAGATGCTTAGGTCAGCCATACCACGTGTCGTATGGTCGTCGAAAGATCAAAAGCTATCATCACAAATCGCACTCATGATGGAGGTTAAGATCGAAGTTACACATTCAAGAACTTAAGAGAAAACTTCGGAGCAAGATCAAATACTTGATTTCTTAGATAAAATGTAAAGCTACTAACACTTTGATATTTGTCAATAAATGCTTAAGTTCAAAATCATTTTATGCATTAAAAATAATTTTGGGCATTACAAGTCAATCTAATGCAATGTTTTGATTAAATATAAAAATGACATTTAAAATGATGTTTGAACTTGAAAAATATCTTTTATTCTAAAAAATTAGTTAAAAATACTTTCCAGAAGTTCATGCTCTTCAAAAAGTTGGAATCGAATCAAACGAGGCCAAAACGTAAAAAAATAAAAAATGTTGGGCGGTTGAATGGCCGAAAGAGCCTCCAGTCGACCGGCTAAAAGAGGTGGTAAATCTAAAGTTTCTAATGGTCCTGATCTCTAATTGTCACTATATAAACGCTGCGTTGGTCATCAAGACAAGAGGCAGACAACCGGACTAGTCATTTGAATTTACATATTTTTTTGGCATTTTGAACTCCATAAATACATCAATTTCTCGCATTCATTAACACATTCTTTAAGAGCATTGAAGTGAGAAATATTTGAGCAAAACTCTTTGAACATAAATCTTAATCAATTTTTTAAACATTTACTTTGAAAACTTTTGATTGACTGAATCAATTTTTGAAAATCATCTATTTCATTAAAGTTTTCTCATCTAACACTCGAGCTTCATTCATTGCTATTCATTTAAATGAGAACATATTTCTCTCTTTGTACTTAATTTGTGTTTATCATTTATTGAAAGAGAAGTTTCAAATTGTAAAATTATTCATCTTTATTTTTGTGAGTTATATTGAGGTCCCGTAAAGTTCAATAGTGATTCATATTGAGGTCCCGTAAAGTTGAATATTAGATAAGGATCGGTGCTTCTTATTTGTAAGTTACCAAAAGCGTAGTAAATGGGTTGGATTGTACCGTAAGTCAATCAATATAGTGAAAATGTCTTGCTCATATCAGAGAGTTTAGTAACGAATGACGTAAATCATTGTCTTTGATCGAACATCCACAATTATATCGTTTGCATTCTCTCTACCATTTTACTTATCGTTTTTCCATTTATATTTATATTTATATTTGATTGATCTACTTGCTTTTATTTACTTACGATTAATAATTGATCAACGTGTTCTTAACTTGGCTGATTTAAGTCTATTTTTCAAAAAAAAATTTAAAAATCAATTCACCCCCTCTTAGTGAGTTATTCTTGGGCTATCAAAAGTAATGATGACATCATAGTCAAATCATTAATCATGGTGTTGCACAATCACGACGGTGTTTACCAAACTGTTTGATGAAAGCTTCCGAGCAGTTTGTGAGGAGGATGTGGAGGTTTAGTAATCAAATCCACTTTAGGAACGTTAGTGACTAATTCTTTATTAAGAATCCCATGTCAACAACATTTATTCAATTCAACATTTTTCAACCCCTTTTCATATGTATTAATAATCAATTTACCAATTTTAGTTAGTGACATTTCTCGGACAAAACTAGCTCTATTTCACTTACCAGAATTCACTATATCTCTATATATATTCATACACATATAAACGCATTAATTGATAGGAATTCTACCAAGATTGCATAGTCTATAAGAGTATCTCTCCATCTCTTATCACCACATACTTCACTTATGGCACGAGCTAGATTAATACATCACATCTTGATCACAAGCAATTGAATGCAATTAAATACCCAAGAAGTAATCAATACATAATAAGTTGCAGGAAATCTTTTGAATTAAATAAACATTAAATCTAAGTCACATCGTTTATCCCGACAACAAATTATTTATCCACTCATAATTGTGAGACTAAACAATGAAAAATTAAAAATATCACTGGGTTCAATACAATAAAGGAAGAAGAATCCAAATAGTTGCTCTTCGACATTCAATTATCAATAATGGATCTTCAAACTATTCTTGGATGATTGTAAATCTCCCGGCCAATTGATGATCATCAACCTTCAAAAATCCCGATTTAGGGCCACAATTCCTGAGAATTTCAAATGGTTCTACGTAGTTGGTCCTCTCCTCTTGTTTGAATGGATGATTATTATTTAAAGATCTCACTTTGAGTTTGAAATAGAGTCACAGGATGATTGGGAACCATAATTTTAGTCCAATTAGGATATCTCGAATTGATGACTGGATCCCTATTTCTCTTTTTGTTCGGATTGAGTACTTAGATATTATAATTGAGTTCCTTCAACTTTCAAAAGTGGCTCCTTGGTCCCAGCTTTCAGATTTTATCCAACTCTATTTATTTTTTTTATTGTCAATTCATTTTTATCCATTCCGTCCAATATCGGGTTTTCTCCTAAAATGGTAAATAAATACATATAATTAAATATCAAGCTCATAATAATCACTCCTAAATACTATTTTTGATGACGAAGATAAGTGTAATATTTACACTTATTAAATACATCTACAAATAATTGCAACCAAATTCAGAAAGGTAGCATTCAATTCGTTTACTTACCCCTGTCAGTGTCATTCCTGTAAATCTTCTAAATTAGAAAGCAGTAAATTAGAAAAATGGGAAGGGGCTTACTTTCTATTTTAGATTAGAAAAAAGATAAAAAAGCCCATACCCACTGGAAAAAATAAAAAATAAATAAATAAATAATAATAATAATAATAATAATAATAACAACAACAACAACAACAATAACAACAATAACAACAATTTAACTTTGAGCTTATGCTTTCATTCTTTCGCTGATAAGTCCCTATAAGAAATTTGGACTAGTGAATTACACGCAGTTTCATAGCCTTCACAACTGCAAATTTAAATGTGTTTTAGCTGACTAAAGAAACACAAAATTTCATTGGCAGCTCGGCCGAATAGCAAGGCAACAGTCGAGAGAGGGAAGGGGAGGCCGGCTTGTGCAGTTAAGAATCAACTTAAGAATAGACTTGAGCAGTAATGTAATATGATGTCCAACATTAATAATTAAACTAAAAAGATACTTCATCACTCACCAACAAGATGCCCAATGTTTCATACAAATTAAACCACAAAATTTGCAACAAAGGCTCAACTTGAACGATCCGGTCCATAACATCTTGTGCAACGTCTACCCATGTTTTCCTCACATTTTTCCCAGACTTCACCGCACGCCAGCTTCCCGGCAAATTTGTCATTCATTGATCTGCCACCTGGGCTCTTATTTCACATCTTAAGATTCAATTTTTCGTGTCCCAATTTATAGAGGATGGTAAGGCACATAGCCGAGTATTATCCTCAAGTTGGTAACCACATCATTGCACTCAATTAGGAGATTAAGCATCTGTTGTGAAATATCATTGTTTGTTGGGATGATGGTTATATGTTGAGCGGGTGGGGTATTAAACGATGCAGATACTTGCTCAGAAAATGGCATGGTACTCCGAAAATCTTGAAATTGATTAGAAGTCAAAGGAATGGTGGAACGAGAAATAACCTCAGCAAAATTCTTACTACTAAGATTGACTGAATGTGTAGAAGCAGCAGCCTCGGGAAAACTAGGAATGTCATTGGAGTTCTCATTCCCACTCAACAATTGCGTCTCATCCCCACCTAATACGAACTTGACGCGCGTGCTTCTACCACTGCCCCCTTCATCACCGGATTTCTTGAGACAAGATTTGAGCTGGGCAGGCTGCTGCCGATGCAGTGGCAAAGAAAGTTTTGCAGCCACCCTTTGCTCAGCTGAATAATCTTCAGGTCGTTGGGAGGCCCCGATTGACGAGTCATCCTTTTGAACCTTGGCCCGTTCAGATTCTTGACCCTCAGCTTCCATTTCCCGGAGAGAGCATCTCACGTTTGTATTCCCAAATAAATTGCTACTTCCTGAAGCAAACTTTAAGGCAGCTTGAGCATGAACCTTGAAATGGTAGACAAGACGGCAAGTATATGACTTCCAGAAAACACGAGTACCAGAGTGATCCAACGGACCAAAACGAGCAAACTTTGCTTTCAATTCTGCAATTGAAGGAAGTGCTCCTCCTTGTGGAAACTTCATAACAAGCATCGTACGATCGGCAGTTCTTGTTGGCTGCTTCTCTATCCTCTTGCTAGATTCCAATTTAACTGCTTTTTTGGGTGTTGGTGATACAATTTTCACATCTGTTTCCCTTACGTCCCCTAGTTGAATGTCCATAGCCTTCTGGGCAGCTTTCTTTTCTGCTGCCAATGATTTCACATCATCAAATCTCTTCTTTTTCTTTGCAGCAATTTCTTCAAGACGATCAGATGGACCACGTTTCTTCCCAAATTTGCCTGAATCATCATGCTTGACTGGAGGTTTAAGAGGCTTCACAGTTGTAACCTCTTTGATATTCTCGGCAGAACTGGCTGGAGGTAATTTACTTGCACGAGCTTCATTTGAATCATTCTCTGCTGGAACTGACAAGGCCAAGCTTTTTTGATAGACGAGAGATCGGAATTTTGAGAAAACCTGCCTGATAATAGCTGGACTCCTCCTTTCTACGCCATGGAAGGGGTTGAGAGCAAGAGCTTGCAAATCTTTCAGTAGCACTGCAAGTTCAAACTCTGCATTCCTTATCCCAACAGCCTGCCATGTTTCCATTAAAGGAAGCTGAGACTTTTCACCCAAATAAACTTGAGCAGATGTTCCAGAAACTCTCTCAAGTGCTACTCCGATGTTGTCGATGACTCCAGGTATTTGCACATGGCTAGCAGTCGCCCTAATGCCCATTTCTTTCTTTGTCTTCTTCTTCTTCTTCTTCTCTGTCAGTACTGGATTCTCGATGCTTATTTCACCAGCAGAACGCTTTCGCACCTTTGCTTTCTTGGCTCCATTGTCCAAAAGCTTCTTGGGACCTGCATCACAAAGTTTCCTCAGTAAACAGAGGTGTACAGCAAATGTACAGCAAAAAATAAAGAGAAAAAAAGATGCGCACCACTGCAACCATCCTGAAGTTTCTTTTTGTGCAAATCTTTAGCAGAAACCTGAAGACTCATAGGTAGGTCAAGGCCTTCAGAAATACTGGGCTCGGGAGTCTGACACACATGCTCAGACAAGTCAGAAAAATCAACTTTCCCAGTAACATGCAACCAATCTTCCAAAAGAGGCTGACTAGAGGAGCCTGCTTGCTCCAAGCTTGCTTTTTTAGCCTTAAACTCAGTTGGTGCATCTCGTCGTTTAAATAGATACCTTTCTTTCTCAATTTGGTCCTTTATTCTAATAGGTTTTGCAGAGTTTTTCTCCTTACCAAGAGCTTCTGCAATGACAAGTCGGCCACTCAAAGGATCTGAAAGATGAGACAAAATTATGAAAATGATAAGGAAAATCAAAAACCAAAAAGGAACGAGTTAATAGATAAGGACAGTTTACTGGTAAAGCTGGCATGCTCATCTCTTCTCAAGAAACACAAAAGATTCAAATAACAATCTTAATTATGTATTATAGATGACTTTTAATAGTATATGCATCTGGATCTCAATGATTGTGCAAACAAAAAAGCATAAAATTAAGATGACAACTAAAGCAAAAAAGATAAAAAAAAAAAAGATGAGACCAAGTGGCAGCAACCAAAAGCAGGTGCAAGAGTTAACAAAGTACATTTTCTAGAAAAAACCAAACGATACCAAGTGAAATTTATACGGCATGCCATATCAGCAGGTGAATTGTTAGCAGTAAAATTTTCCCATCAAAAGAGCCCCTCACAATATTTAAGTTGAGACCTTCTAACAGACAAAATTAACAGGACCTTGAGTACACCAACAATTTTACATCCTATTTATTCTAGATGATGCATGAGATAAAAATCAAAACAGAAAGACAAAATTCATCCAACTGTGAATAAATGTTGTTCCAACCCACAATACTTTTACATCTAATCATATTATCTATGTTTGGCTCAGGTTTATAAACACTCAAAACTACTTTTTATCCGCACATTTTGAGGGGCTCACAAATACCACCCACTTATCAATCACTTGTTTCTATCTATTTATAATTCAAACATTTTATAAACACTTCCAAACATGCTTTTAAGCCTAGTGTATCTGCAGCCCCCCAAAACTAAATAAATAAATAATAATAATAATAATAATAAACACAAGGTCAGCAGATCAAAAGCACAAAAGATGCAAGAAAATCTTAATGATGCTATATCAAAGGCTCCAAAATTTAAATGCAGCTGGATTGGCAGCAAGCGACAGCTGCAAAAAACAGGAGAAGAGTTCAAAGAGCACATTTTCAAGAAAAAACAAAACAGTATCAAGTGCAATTCTATGGCATGCCACACACATATAATAGTTAAATACTCAATGGAGATAAATTTTACCATCAAAAGCTGCCACCCTCTCAACATTTAAGATGAGACCAACTACAAGACAAAGTTATTAGTTCCTTGAGTACTCCAATAATCTTCTCTGTTATTTCTTCTAAATGTTGTGTGAAAAGAGTAGTCAAAACAGGAAGATGAAACTCATCCAACAACCATGAAGAAAGGTTGTTTTGACCCATTTAAAAGTAGTTTTAAAAATAGTCGTATTAGCCTAGAGTATTCTCCCCACCCCACCACACGCACACCCCCCAAAGGCACGAAAGATTCAAGAAAAATCTTAATTACGCCATACCGAAGACTTCAGAAAATTAAATGCAGCTAAATGACTGTCTGAACAGCAACATTATATTAAGATAACTCAAGCAAAAAAAGATGTGCACAAGGGGAAGAGTTGACCAAGCACATCTTCAAGAACGAGTAAAACAATACCAACTGAATTTTATTTTAGGCCACAAGTGCAGGTAAATAGTTAAATACTCAAAAGAGAGAAATTTTCCCATCAAAAGGTGGTCCACTCACAAATTTAAAGTGAGACCAACTAAAAGACAAAATTAATAGCTTCTTCGTTCTACCAAAAATCTTCCATCCTGTTTCTTCTAGATGATACATTAGAAGAGATAAGTCAGAGAGGATGACAAAACTCATCCAGCAACTATGCCTAAATTTCATTTCAACACCTTTCACATAAATACCTTTACAACATTCGTGTTAGCCTAGTATTTACCACCCCATCACCAGTTCATTCAGAAGTCCATTTTAGCTTCAAGTGATCGGAGGACTTTTTTGAAAGCAATCATTTGCAGGAAGCAAAAAGACAACTCTTAGTTATCATTTACTAAAATAATAGATAAAATAAGATCATGAGCAAATAATGATTTATGAAGCTCTAAAAGCCTATGAAGCTCAGACTTTAATACAGGTACGTATCTAAGTATCTTATCTTTTATTTTCTAAAATATAGGATACGAGACATGGCTAAAAAGAGTCCAAATTTCGGACACAGGTATGTTGGCACCTCTTTCAAACATCAATTTTTTTTACTAATTCAAAATGTCATTTTCAATAGACCAAAATCAATTGTTCACAAAAAGAAATGAGTATTGAATAACGGGTTAACATGAATAAAATAGAATTTTAGGATTTAGTTTTCAATTATGAAAAATTAATTACTAAATGTTATATAAAATAGAAAATTATGGACTTGATTGCAATTTGAACTTAATAGAAAACAATATAGCATTATATGGAACACATTTTCAATTTATACAAAGAAAGCCCTTAACCATCGATACATCGATACGGAGAGGGAAAGAAGGGGAAAAAAAGAAGAAAAGAGAGAGAAAGAAAGAAGAAAAAGAAGGGAAAACCTAGTAACGTCGCCTTCCTCCACCCTCTCGGCAATGAGGCTAGGTTTACAAAGAGCATAAACGGGAAAGAAGAAAAAGGAAAAAGAAAGAAGCAGAAATGACGAAGTGGCCGGTTGAAACTTGAAGGATCCGACACGTATCACATACCCATACTAGTGTCATGTCGTGTCGACACGAGTACTTCGTCCATTTCAAAGAGTCCGAGCATTAGAGCTAAAAACGCTGATAGTTTTCAATTAATATGGATTTCCCAATGACAAGTTTATAAGATAAATAATATTACTAACATATAGCAAGTCCAGAATAAAGGACTTACAATACTTCACCCATGTGTCTATATTTACATGCCACTATTGCTTTTATTCTAATAAATTCGTTTTGATATATAACGTAGTTGGTTTCTAGAGTATTACTCACATTTTAGCTTAATATGATGAAATTGACTCCTAACAATTAATTATATTGGAAAGCAAGGTAAGGTAGAACGGCCATAGAAATTGATGGGAAATAAATATTGTAATTTATATAAGTTTATTTTACTTTATTATATTTTTTACTAGAATTAGGTTATTATTTGATATATTTTCTAGTTGACTAAATTAGGGTTTATTTAATTTGTTCACTTCTCAAATTATGTTTGTTTAGAGTCTAAATAAAAATAATATATTCATTGTAATACCCATAACTTTAATATTGAGCCTCTGTTTTGGCAAAAATTAAATCTAAATTTTAATCCAAGTCAATAATTAATTTTAACCATATATTTCATAGGACTTACAACCCTTTAACCACACATTTCATCAGCTTAATCAAAATCTACTAAACATCTAATTTTAATCCTCACTAAATATGATGTAGTACATAATTATGATTAGTAATTTCTTACTACAATTGTAATTTGTCTTTTCTAGTTTCATTTTCTAGTTCTAATAGGTTTTATCTTTTTATTCTTATTTCTTGTTTAGAATAGAATTTCTTCTCTTGATTGATTAGAATAGAATTTCTAATTTCTTTTTTATAGGGAACTTAGTTTATTTTATTTTAGAATCTAGTTTCCTTATGATAATAGGATTAGAGAATAGTTTTGTCTATAAATACAAATGCATTGTACATTTTTCAAAACAATCAATCATATTTCAATACAAAGCAAGATTATTCCAATATAATTCTTATTTTCAATCCTTAATACAAGAAATTCATAAACGCTTCCGCACCAAAATTGGTAACAGAGCAAGAAAATTGCTTTAATCCAATGGCCGACGAATGTACCGATGGTAGTCGAACCTCCTACAACGAATGGAAGCTTGACAAACTCGAACGACGAATCGAGGGGATCAATGAAAACCCTTCATAACATCACGCAAATGGTAACTGTGTTGAGTCTTGAAAGGAATTGCGAGCTCATGGAGAACAAGCTAACAAAATTTGCAGACTAACTATTATGAATGTCGGTTGCTTCAACAAGCTTAAAACACGACAACAGGTGGCTAGAGAATTTCCTTAAGTCCAAGATAAATTTGAATGCACACAAATTATTAAGGATTCTACAAGTGTATAGAGAAAATATAAAACAGTCATATTTGAAGCACAACAAAATTTTTAGAACACGATAGACCATCAACAACAAAGTACGCAAAGTGATAGTAAATCATAAGAGTAGTAAGAACTTGGTGTCCAAAGTATTAGTGAAAGCTTTAAATTTGAAAATTGAAAAGTACTCATCTTGCTATCAAGCTTCACAAGGGCAAGAAATTCAAAATATGGAGTTATGTAAAATTTCACTCTATTGGAAAGTACTATAAAGATGAGATTATATGTAGCGTATTAGAAATGGACGATTGTCATGTACTTTGGAGACAACCATGGTACTATGAAGTAGATGCCAATTACATAGATCGAGATAATAGATATGTGTTTAGGATGTACGATAAAAAGATTGTCTTGGTGTCATGTGATAAGCACTTTATGAACGACAAAGAAAAAGAGGCTTATAAGGCAAATGATGAGGCTAAAAAAAAAAAGTAATTCAAGATAATCAAGATGTTACCAACCATGGTACTAAAACATAAAGAAAAGTATGTGCAAGTTGAAAATCCAAGACATGATGATTCCTTGTATATGGAAATTAAAATTTAAACTTCAAGATCGAGCCGCACTCCAAAGATGAACAAGTTGAAGATCAGAAGTGTCCAATACGAGAGGAAGAAATTAAATTTTGCAATCACGAAAGAGTCAAAGTTGAAGATTGTCAAATTGAGAATGAAAATTTTGTTGACCTTTTCTACAACTTTAGCGTCAAAGAATTACATAAAAATAAGAAAAACATGGACGACGAGGATTTGAGTTCGTGTACCGATTCTTTGTGTTGAAGAAAGCATCACTAAACATTACAGCAAAAGGTGAGAAGCATGAAGAATTGAAAATAGCACCAGTGACCTCTATCGAAAGCGAACTCAATGATGAGAAATCAAATCATGCTTCGTTTATGAAAGAATGTCATTTACAAATTATCCGTGAAGAAAATATAACAAGCATGATGGGAACAAAGTTGACTTTGAATAATGCAATTGAAGAATATAATGACGTCTATCGAGCACATCAAGAAATGGTCATTTTTCAATATCGGTATTTTCAAAAATTTTGAGTATTTTTCTCCCGATTGATTGAATTTTTTCTTCAAGAAAACTCGATGACGAGTTTTATTCAAGTTGAGGGAATTGATGTAGTACATAATCATGATTAGTAATTTCCTACTACAATTATGATTTATCTTTTCTAATTCCAATAGATTTTATCTTTTTATTCTTATTTCTTGTTTAGAATAGGTTTTCTTTTCTTTATTGATTAGAATAGGATTTCTAATTTCCTTTTTATTAGAATTTTAGTTTATTTCCTTTTAGAATTTAGTTTCTTTATAATAATATGATTAGGGAATAGTTATGCCTCTAAATACAAAGGCATTGTACGCTTTTCAAAACAATCAATCATATATCAAAACAAAGCAAGAATATTCCAATATAATTCTTATTTTCAATCCTTATTAAAAGAATTTCATAAACGTTTCCGCACCAAAATAGGGGTTGAATAAAAACTTATATTTCCTCCTCCCTTCCTCTTCTTTCTCATTTTCTCAATCTCATTCTTTGTTCATTGCATTCTTCATAGAGATATTATGGCANTTCATAAACGTTTCCGCACCAAAATAGGGGTTGAATAAAAACTTATATTTCCTCCTCCCTTCCTCTTCTTTCTCATTTTCTCAATCTCATTCTTTGTTCATTGCATTCTTCATAGAGATATTATGGCAAATAATAATACCAAATACATCATTTGGTGTAAATAAGAAATTGAGTTGCCCTAAAATATTATATTAAGACAAACCTGAATTTAACTCAAAATGTGCATAACATTCTTACTTTTTTTTTTAAAGGTAATCAAA
>CAIGRP010005796.1:0-10790 GCA_903798385.1 Fraxinus cuspidata
TTAATCACAAGGAGTTATGATTGTGAGATACAAATTACATATGATTGAATCTTAAATCGTCTGTGATTGTATGAAATAACGAGATACAAATATCTTTATTCGGGATAGATCATCACGTGTGTGATTTCTTACTTGTGAAGTAAGTAGTTTATCTCACAAGCTAAAATGTGGTGCACTTGAATGAACAAAATATTGGAGACCCGTTGAGAGATTCCACATGGATAACTATCTAAGTGTCAGTGGTTAATCTCTAACGTTCGGTAGTGGAATTGGTCATTTGACTTGAGGTCGTCATAGTGCCTTATATGAGGACAGTCATATTTTAGTGATGTTGGATGTTGCTCTACCAAGGGTCTCTAATACAACATCGTTCGGTTATGTCAAGAATCATATTAAGGCTGTAAATGATCAATAGATGATTCATCACTCTTAGTTAATAAGAGATTATGATCTACATTTTATTCAATTAAGTTGATAATGAAATCATTGATCAAGGTGAACTTATAAGTTGAAAATGAGTTTTAGACTTACATTGACTTAACAGTGGGATAAAAGATATGATCGATAAGTGAGATTGACACATATCCATATCTCGTAATTGATAGGATCACATTGACGAAATGATTACAGTTTCACAGTAAATGAACAAGTTTGGTTTTGTCACACCACGTGACATTTTTCGTTACACGTATTGCCCTAACATATTGTTAGATGTCAATCTTGGACGACGAATGTGAATTAGTGATAAATTAAAAATAGGTGTTTTAATTTATCGACTTTAATTAGATCAAAATAATAATTCACGTCGTTAGATATCGTGATTGGGAACCTAATGAGTCACACACAAAAGAGAACCAGAAAAATGAGATTTACCATTAATTAATTGACAAGTATTGAATAATTAATTAATTGTGTTGCTTATTAATAGGCATGATTAATTAATTCATGAACCAGATTTAATAAATTTGAATAATTAAATATTGGACCAGGTTAAGTTTAAGAAACGGGTCAAGCCCGTTTGGACTTATATTAATAGGCCGTTAGGGTTTGAAAACTGTAGAGAAAATAATCCATTATTCTTGCTAGCACAAGGAAAAAAAATTCTAGTCGTCATTCTTATTCTCTGTGTGGATCACCATTGGAGGCTGGATAGTTGAACAACTTGGATTGCAGAATTCATCAAAGGTTTTATTTTAAACAGTTTCTATTTAAATACAAAATAGATCCGTGGTGGGAATTAACAAAAAAATTTATTTTTCGCTGTGCATGAATAAGTAAATTCCCAACATATCTAAAAAAAATAAAACATAATCATTATGGATAATATGTGCATAAAAATATACAAACAATTAGAAAATTAACATTTAACATTAGTAGACAATTAGAAACCAAAGACAATTGTCACATATAAAAATCGGCAGAAACCAAAGAAGCCATACAGGCTAACTAATTGTCTTTCATAACATTTAATTATATATAAAAAAATTGAACGCGATGGGAATGACACTCACAAATTGATTTTGATAGAAGCTACAACAATCTTTATATATATATATATATCCACATGTCATCAAATTGATTTTGGTACATATGACAAATGATTATATTTATAATAATTATTACATTCTAACTAATTTACTTTGATTTTGAGAGAATTTTGTTGATAACGTGTTATAAAATTAGAGCAAAATAGAGAAGAATGGAGAAGTCGATAGACTCATGTTTATTTTATTAAGAAATAGGCAAGATTACCTACCCCAAGTGCCTAGAAATAGGTAGGCTCATCCCGCCCCTCCAATGCCTAGAAATAGGCAGCAGGAGCCACATCAATGCGAAGAATAGCGACCCATCCTTTAGGAAGAGCCTCAGGTTTGTCCCCCTAAAAATAGACATGAGAGGAGGGCTCAGGCAAGAAATGAAGCAATGCCATCTCAGCTACCTCTCCAAACCTATAAAGGGGAGGACGAAGATTCAGACGAGCCTTAGAGATCTTGCGACCTTGATGATGATGATGATGATCATTCTCATTTTTCAGAGGCCATAAAGAATGCACCCATGCTAAACTACTTTACTCTCCCTAAGATTCCCAAATATGATGAGAGATGGGACTCAGCGGAGCATATCAATAGCTTCAAAATTCATATGAACTTGAAGGGGGCTACACCAACATTGAAATACAGAGCCTTTCACTTAACCTTGAGTAGAGGGGTAGAAATCTGGTATTCTAGGTTACCAAAAGGAAGTATTCGAAGCTGGCCAGACCTTAAGTAGACATTCTTGAAACGCTTCGCTATGAGCAAAGAATGAGAAAGACCCATTCAGCGATTGCAAGATATGCGACAACAACAGGGTGGATCGTTAATTTTTTTTTTTTTTTATCTTGCTTCATCGAGGAAATGACTTATTGTGTGCAAGTCATAGACAGAGAAGCACTTACTGTCCTACGAGGAGGACTAGATATGAACTCCCTCTTCTGGAGGGATGTGCAAAACAAAGACCTTATCACCTATGCCGCCCTTCTGGAGATGATAAGGCGCGAGATCCTTAATGAAGAATTGAGAGATCATAGGAAGAGGGCTAGCCAGGGCCTACCACCTCTACAAATGCAAAGGAAAAAAGGCCCCACTTCTTATTTAATAGGCCATCAGGCACCATTAAATCATGGATAAGAATTAGCTGCAGCAACACTCAATACCGTACCAACCTTGGCTTACGAGGAGGTCAACCTCGGTGCTGAGATGTACCATTGTCATCCTTACCTAAGGCACCTTCCTAGAGGGCGAGGCAGGGGGCGAGGCTAAACCTAGAAATAGGGATGAAACGCCAAACTATGTCTTGTATCACTAGTCTTATGGCCATCGAACGGAGAACTGTTGGGATGTTACAAGACATTCTCATTCCCAGAATCAAGGAAGATGGAGATACCTTCAAAGAAATGCTCCCTACAGACTAAATCAGTAGTCCAGGGCTAATGAATAACGTCGGTCCAATCCCAGTTACCCTCCAAGGGGGAGAGAAAATGACATTGAAAGGCCTAAAGAGGGTAAAAAACAAAGACGAAGTCCTCCACCTAACACCAAGCATGAGCCCATCAGAGAAATTGATACAATCATATGAGGCCCCCATGTTGGGAGAGAATTCAGGAATTCACAAAAGAGCTATGCAAGAGAAGTAATCGACCCTCCCATGAAAAGCTACTTAGTTAATCACTCAACAACCAGGAAAACAATCCCACCAATCACATTCACCCAGAAAGATATGGTGGGAGTACATTATCCACATTGCGATGCCTGGTAGTAAGGGCCGTCGTGGTCGGAATGACCTCAAAAGAATGTTGGCGGATAATGGGAGTTCGGTCAACATTATCTTCGGAACTACCTTCGATAAAATGACAGTCGATCGTGAACTGACTCTTATGAGTTCTCCCTTATATGGGTTTACTGGAGACAGTATCATCCCAAGAGGTAAAATTACACTAGAAATAGAGATGGGAGCCAAGCCTCTGGTTGCTTATCATTTCATGGAATTCCTAGTAGTTGATAATCGATCTGCCTATCACGGAGTACTTGGAAGACCCGCCCTGAAGGAGTTATGGGCAGTCACTTCCATCCATCACCTATGGATGAAGTTTCCTGCTGGAAATGACATTGCTACAGTCGGGGTGACCAACAAGGAGTTAGGGAGTGCTGCTCAAATTCCCTAAGAAAGGTATAACCAAAAGTTGTTAATACCATTATTACCGATGTTCTTATGAATGACCTTCCTAGACAAGGGAGTTCTCCTGAACAAGGAGAAGATGTTATCATGGCTGAGGCCCCTAAAGAAGGGACGTCTGCTGAAGAAGCAGTTAGCCTAGTGGAATTGGGCCCCCGCATAATTGATTGTGAACCTCAAACAGCACCTAGGGAAGAACTGGAAGCCTTCCCAGTGGACCCTATGGATCTCTTGAAATGTCTACAGGTGGGAAATAACCTGCCACTAGAAATGAAGGAGGAGTTAAAAAATTTCTTGCTCAAGAACCTTGATGTCTTTGCTTAGAAACATAACGACATGGTAGGCATTGATCCCAGTGTCAGTTGCCATCACTTACACATAGACCCAAGAGTCTTGGCACATAGGTAGAAAATGAGAGCTCTCAACCTTGACAGATACGAGGCCCTGAAAGAAGAGGTTAGAAAATTGATTGATAATGGGTTTATAAGAGAATCTGTCGACCCGAAGTGGGTCTCCAACCCAGTGTTGGTAAAAAAGCTCAATGGGAAGTGGAGGGTCTGCATAGACTTTTTAAATCTGAACTAGGCTTGCCCCAATAACAGCTTCCCACTCCCCAGAATATATCAGTTGGTGGATTCAACTACTGGACATGAGTTACTTAGCTTCATGGAAGCCTACTTCGGATACAACCAAATTCTCATGTTCCTAGCAGATGAGGAGCATACCTCATTTATCACGGATAAAGGGCTCTACTGTTACAAAGCCATGCCTTCCGGGTTGAAAAACGCTGGAGCCACCTACCAAAGACTCGTAAACAAAATATTTTCCAATCTTATTGGAAGAACTATGGAAGTTTACGTAGGCGATATATTAGTGATGATCTGAAAACAAGTGATCATGTTGCCCACTTGAATGAAACTTTCCAAATCCTGCGAAAATATCGGATGAAACTCAACCCCTTAAATGTGCTTTTGGAGTATCGTCGGGGAAGTTCTTAGGTTACATAGTCAACCAATGAGGCATTGAAGCAAACCCTGAAAATGTGAAGGCTTTGATAGAAATGAGGTCTCCCCGAAAACCGAAAGAGGTGCGAGCCTCATTGGATGGGTGGAAGCCTTAAACCTATTCATTTCTAAAGCAACAGACAGATGCTTACCATCTTTCAAAATTCTTAAAGGAGGGAAGAAGTTTCAATGGACAGATGAATGCAAAGTTGCCTTGCAAGAGCTGAAAAGGCATATGGGTCAAGCACCTCTTCTCTTCAAACCAAAGGACCACGAAATACTGCATCTATACTTGGCAGTAACTACTGAGGCACTCAGGTCGGTGCTCATGAGAGAGGAGGATGACCATCAACTACCTGTTTACTATGTCAGTAAGGCACTCCTAGCAGCGCAGATGAGGTATCCAAACTTGGAAAAACTGGCATGTTCCTTGATAACTGCCTCCAGGAAACTAAGGCCCTATTTCCAGGCACACATCATCCATTTATTGACAAATTATCCCCTCAAAAAAGTGCTTCAAAAGCCAGACACTTCGAGGAGGTTACTCAAATGGGCTGTGGAACTTAGTGAATTCGACATCACTTTTAAACCTATGGCAGCTATCAAAGGGCAAGCCTTAGTAGACTTTGTGGCTGAGTTCACCCTGATTCTTGAGGTAGAAGAGGAGATGGAACCCAAAGAGCCTCAAACGTGGAACCTCTCAGTTGATGGATCCTCTGGAGAATCAGGGGTCAGGGCCTGAGATCATTCTGATCAGTCCAAAAGGACACAAGCTTTTTTGCGCTGTAAGGCTCAACTTAAAGCCGCAAACAATGCAGCAGAATATGAGGCCCTTCTAGCTGGCCTAAGGTTGGTAAGAGAGTTGCAGGTAAAGAAGCTTATTGTCAACAGCAACTCACAACTAGTAGTTAGCCAGGTCCATGGAAACTTTTCAGCTAGAGACAAATCCATGGCAGCATACTTGAAATTGGCGATGAACTTCATCCCTTCTTTCGAAAAGTTGGAACTCATATAGGTCCCTCGATCTAGAAATGCTCACGCCGATGCACTTGTAAAGTTAGCAAGTAGCAAAAATTCTGAACTACATGTTAGAATACCTATTGAGCATCTCTTCGGACCCTCAACCGACGGGAGTGGGATAATGACACAGATTGAGGAGACCCCACCTTGGATGCAGCCTATCATAGTTTACCTTAAGAATCAGATTCTTCTCCTAGAAAAGGAAGAAGCCCAGAAGCTCAGAAGAAGAGCGGCACACTTCGTTTTACAGGATGAGGTACTATATAAACGCGGATTTTCATTATCCCTACTACGGTGCATCGGAGGAGAACATGCGGATTATATGCTTAGGTAAATCCATGAAGGAATCTGTGACAATCACTTTGGGAGGTTGGTCTTTGGCTTAAAAAGCACTTAAACAGGGATACTATTGGCCCACCTTGAAAAAGAATGAACAACACTTCATTCGGAGATGTGATAAATACTAGCACTTTGCTACAATTTAGAGGTAACCCTCGCAAGAGCTAAATTTAGTGTCTAGCCCTGGCCGTTTGCCGAATGGGGAATCGATTTAATTGGCCCCCTTCCCAAAGGGAGAGGAAGTGCTAACTTCGCGACTACTGCCATCGATTATTTCACGAAATGGGTGGAGGCCGTACCACTTGCCAAGATAACAGAGGCTAACACTTCCAAGTTCCTATGGAAGAACATCATTTGCAGGTATGGGATTCCTCATTCAAAAATATCGGATAATGGTAAACAGTTCGATAATAAGACTATTAAATACACGTTGAAAAGAAAGTTGGATGCTTTTAAAGGAGCTTGGGTCGATGAACTTCCTCAAGTGCTTTGGGCTATTAGAACCACTAATAGAACCACAACTGGAGAAACCTCATTCTCTATGGCATAAAGCAGAGACAATGAGCCCCGTAGAAGTAGGTTTGCTGTCTCCTCGACGAATGCATTTCAATAAAATAGCCAATGATGAAATGAGAAGATGTGAGCTTGACCTCCTAGAAGAGAAGAGAGACGTATCATAAAAAAATGATTGCTTTATATCAAGAAAGAATGACCAGATACTACAATTCAAAGGTAAAGAAGAGGTCATTCCGCATAAATGAGCTTGTACTTCGGAGAGTGTTCTTGTCCTCCAAAGAACATGGCTCAGGAACACTGGGCCCAAATTGGAAAGGTCCTTATCGCATGTGTGAAGAGGTTCAACCTGAAACTTATAAGATAGAAAACATGGATGGAAGGGTACAACCCAATCCATGGAATGTAGAGCATTTGCACAAATATTATCAATGATGGAAAGCATCTTTTGTACATAAACAAAAGTTCAATGAAAATAGTTTTTCTTTGAAGCATACCTCTTCACAAATAGCTTACTTAAAAAAAGTATGGATAGTTTGATGAGGCATTAAACTCAAAAGAGATAGCCTCGAAACCCAATTCTAAATACTATAATTGAAAGGTTATATGTTAAGGTACGATGTTCAAAGCTTTGCATACGTTTTATTATATAAATTGGCTAAGTTTTGAGGAAGGATAAAGAAGTTCCTGTAAAAATCGTTATCAAAGTCTGAAGTGGTGGAGTCCTAACTTCATTAATGAAACCTGACCTACCAACACTTGTAAAAATGTTGCAAACTCAGTAATTGAAGAAGCTTATGTTTTGTTAGTCTGACCTTGTCAGTCTGATGTCGTTAACTTAAGCGTTATATGCTGATATTAAACCCCAAAGCAGTAGGAGTCGCAAGACCTGATAACACTTGTAATTATTTCATAAGTTGAACCCTGTCACTATCTGGCATGGCTAAGAATGTGATATTATGAGGAGTCTGATGTTGTCATTAAGTTGATGTTAGCATAGGAATGTAAGTTTATTTGAACCATAAAGGGTATAACAGAGTATGGAACAGAGGCAGTGCAAAGTAAAATGAAAACAAGCATTAAGTAAAAAATTGTTCATTAATAATGAAAAGTACATCAGGCGGGCCGAAGCCATTACACTTGTTTGCTAAAAAGTAAAAAGTTATGTCCTAAAGGGGTGGGGGTTGAGGAGTTGGTGGCCACCTCGTCAACAGCTTTGCCATCTAGTTCGATCAGCTGGAGTTTGTGGTTCTTGCTCCTCATCTCTCCCCTCCAAAACCTCAGCTCTAAGTTCAGAGGTGTTGACATCCCTATGATGCACCTCTAACCACTCACTGACCTCGGTATAAGCATAGTTTCTCCAATATGCCCCAAAGCGTTGATAAGCCTTAGTCATATAAAAGTTGGCCATGAATGATTTCTCAGTGTCACTACTGGCACGTTCAGCATCACTTCAGACCATCTCCACCTCCTCAGTTAGGCTAGCCACTTGGAAGGTTAGTTTCCTCACTCACCCTTTCAAAATAGAGCTTTCCTTATTGGCTTTCTCCAAGGCCTCAACTGCCAACTTCTGATGGGCATCAGCTGTCTCCACTTGCTTTGTTAAGGAGGCCACCTCACTCTGAGATAGATGGACCTCCTTTTTCAGTTTTTCAATTTCTGCTAAGGTAGAAGCAAGTGTCACAGACTCTTCCTTGGCACTCTTTTTTAAGGCATCCACTTCCGCCTTCGTCTTCTTGGCAGCTTCCTCGGCCTGAGATGCCTTATCAGCAAAACCACGATTTTTATTCTTGAGGTTTTTGAAGAGGGCCTCCACCTCTATGGCTACGCTAAATGACCTCCCCGTTTAAGCCACCATCGTGGCCACGACGTCGACAACATCATTTTTCTCTACAAAGGTTTGCCACTTGTCCGTCCAGCATCTGTGAAATGTAGCAGTGGCAGTTTGGATTTCTGGAGGAAGAAGGGCAAGTGCTTCGTCAGGAAGTTCATTATCATGCGTGGCCAGAGGTGTTTTCCCTCTAGGAACCTCTGAAGTAGAAGAGACATTGGTGGCCCTCGTCTTTTTAGCAGGCTCTTGCCTCAAAGGTTCCATCGCATTGGGCCTCTTTTGTCCCCCGGAGGCAGCATCGATAGAAGCTGCCAAAAGCTTCTCCCCTGCAGGGACCTCAGAATGAGGGGGAGGTATGTCATTCGAGTTGCCCACCCTGGTGGTGGATGCCCTAAACTTTTTTTTTGTTCTTCAACCACCACCTTTTTCTCCTTATCAACTAGAGGATGTCGTCCTTCCTCCTGAGAGGCAACTTCCTTGCTGACCCTCTCTATTTTGTCCCTCATCTACTTTCCTCCAACAGATGAGGGCTTCATCCCCTTTCCAAAGGTGGACGTTGCCACAAGTATAGTAGTCATGTCGAGGGTGGGGGGCCTCCTTTTGTTAAAATTGTCTGCAAGACGAGAAACAAACATCAGTAAAATATTTACAAGAAGATGTGGTCGATAACATCGGCATGTGTAGGTCTTACTTCTCCTCGTCATCAAGCCTGAATTAAATGGGCAAAATTTCAAATGGCCGATGATTTTTTGTACACCTCAGAAAGAGTGTCCCAATCATACTCAGTAAATTCAAATCGTTCGACTGCCCTTACAAAATAAAAACAAGAAATGCACTCACTAGCATCGCAATATGAGGTAGGGACTTTAACATGAGGAACGAGGCTGCCTTCACACTCTTATCACTTTCACCCAACGTAGAACCAAGTCTCCTTCCATCCTTTTATGGAGGTCGACAGACCTAGGATGAAAGGGGAGTGAGACCCCCAAGGACATAACGAGTTCCACTCTCTGGAATCCCCTTTTCCTAAGGACCTGGGTTGGTAGACAGTCTGGAAGACATACAAAGGTACGTCCTCACCCAATGAGGCTTCCTTCCATATGAGCCTACAGTTGGGCCCAAGCGTTAGAAACGAGTTGGGTAGGAGCAAGCCCGTAAAGCCTAAGGACTGCCCTAAAGAAAGGATGGATGGGCAGACACACTCAATCCCAACCATCTGATTTGGACTCTGGCCATCTAACCGTACGTTTAGGAACTTCAATCTGAGCCACTCATCCCATTTGATTCTTCATATTCTATGGTGTAGATCTTAGCGTTGGAATCACATCCCTTTCCGCATTTGGAAGTTGTATAGAACGTGAAAGACAACCATCATTGTACATTAAATGCAGCAACCGTTACGTGTATTGAGAGTTGTATCACCTCAACTGTCTTTTCTTGGAAATGTGCCACAACATCAAATCATTGAGGCGCTATAATTGGAGGCGCCTCGAGTCCGTTAAAGTTGTACAAATTAATGAAATCCCTTGTTATTATCAAATAAATTTGAATTTATGGGCATCAAATCCTCTCATATGCTTCAAGAGTGCTTAAGGACCTCAGACACATGGATAGAGGCCTCAGCATACAGAAGAACTTCGAAGAATAGCGCTCAAAGCTACACTATGATAAGTCACCCCTTCCAAGAAAGGTCTAGAGCTGGAATGTCTTCCAAATGAACCACCATGGATCGGGGACCCACATAAAACTAGACGTGCCTCCCTTACCTACCAGTAAGGAAGACTACCCCTTGCCTTTTCCTTTACACACGAAGTCCATACATTACATAAATAAACATGAATTGACTTGGGGGACTATTGTTACGCTCCGATCTGAGGCTCCACTAGAAGATGCCACGTGGATGGACATGTGACAGATGGACCCAAAAGATAGAAAGTGGCATGAAAACTCACAAGGTTGATGTAAGGATAGTGAACTGAAGACCCCACTACACAGCCGAAGTACTTGATGGGAGAAGCCTTGAGCCAAGGCTCTAGCTGGTACGCTGATGAAGAAGTGGATAAGCGTCGATGTTTTTCCCTTTATAGAACCACCTCTAATGACTTATCCGAGGCTCTCGAGTTCGCCTGAAGTTCAAGATGCGAAGTTTTCTATCACATTAGCTTCGGAGATCTCTTAGAAGTGATTGATATAACACTTGGTCTATTGTATAGAGCGGTGACCCTTTATCAATGTATTTATTGTATGAATAGATAGTAATGTGAAACTTTAGTAAAGGAGACGAGGCCACATAGTTCGGATCCAATGGTCACCACGTCGGTTAAGATAGTATAAATAGGTCTTCTTTGCAATTAAAGAATGGGAGATGA
>CAIGRP010005798.1:0-18793 GCA_903798385.1 Fraxinus cuspidata
AAGCTTAAAAGTAATTAATTTTTTTCTAATATATTTTTTCATAACTTATTTATACTTATGAGTTAAAAAATATTTATTTCGACTATGAAATGGATGTTATTATCGAAATAAGTAATATGCTATATATTTAATTTTATTAGTTAAAAATATATTTGTTAGAACTCTGTTACGATGTTCAAAAATATATTATAACCAATATTTTAAAAATCGACCCTAAAAAGGTGAAGAGTCAAGGGTCAAAAAGTTCAAGTGAGGTTGAATCGGGATCGAATCGAATGCAATAAATACATATAAAAATAATAAAATATTATGAAAACAATAATATTTTTTCTAATTTTAATTTTAATAATTCAAAGCAAATCTATCTTTGTTAATTAGATTCATTATCCTACAATTATTCTCGATACTTCAAAAATTAAAAATCAATATTTTAAAATAGTTTACTTTGTTAAATTAAAATAGTTTAAACTTATAAAAAAGATATCTAACATTAATATATTAATAATCAAGTGCAATTTAAGTTAAATTTGAAAATTAAATAAATGAAAGGATGGTGGTGAATATTACCATTTAATTAGTTGGGATTCAAAATCAAATTAGTGAATTAGACATACATTTGGAAAATGATTTTGATGGACATTTTAACATTTTTTTGGTTATGTTACTATCTCACATTGGAAGTTTATGAAACTATTGGAGAAAATAGCATCTATAAAAAATACTATCACACACTGGAAGTTTATGAAGCCATTTGAGAAAAGTGCAACCATAAAATAAGTATGTCATCCAATGTTTCTCTATGGGCCTTTGAATTGTAACTTATGAGGTTCATTCATGAAGTTAAAATTTTAAACTAAAAAATAATAATAATAAAATCGTGAAAATCACAAAACCGCGACTAGTTCATCGGTTTACGGTTGAAGCTGGTTCAGTGGGTTTTGAGCAGTTTTGTCATTGATCAATTAACTGGGGGTCGAACTGATCGGGCTGGACTGATTTTGACAATATTGATGATGACCCAAATTATTATGAGTGTCATGAATCTAACCTTTTAAACTAATTCTCGTGGGATTTAGAGCATCTTTTATGGTATAAGTTTATTGAAAAAATTAAATTTCAGCCCAGCCTAACGTATCTTTTCTTGCTCCACCCCTGATAGGCATAAACCTAACCTCCAATCAAATATATGGAAGATGAAAGCAGTAAATCAAAAGACACTACCTCATGTATAAATATAAATATAGAAACAATAAAATTTAAAGATGCCCCTAAATGTATGAAGACAGTATCTATCAATTTGTACTAGAGTGTGAAGTTGTCTCGACAAGGTGAAAGGACCATACTCCAGATGGTAGCGTCATTCCCAACCCTCTATAGCAACTGAATTAGCAACTTGATTTTCCTCACGATAGATGTGCGATATAAATGTCACAATCAAAGGAAAGAAGATGTCCGATATGTCGACGGTAACCTAGATATATCAAGGGCCTTTACTACGAGTAATGCAATGCACTATTATTCACATCACAGTGTATCTTTGAAAAGTTTTAATGAGAAAAAAAAAAAGAAATATAAAATTCAAGTACAAATTCATGATCTTGACTTTGATATCACTTGTAAGATTGAGTTTCAGCCACCTCATAAAATTAATTGGTCGTGTCCTAAGATTATAATTAACATTTTATAACATTTGACCTTCATATGAGTGATCCAACCCATAAGCTTAAGTACGATATTGTTGCTCCCAATAAAAGTACTTCAAAATATGTAGTAAGAGTTCCAATTTATTCATAAAACCATGTTTCATCGTGCAAATCTGGATAGATTCAGCTGGTATATTTTTTTCTGTCATTTTTTTGGTGAAAGATTTAAAAAACAAAAATGCACCGTGACATACAGTACAACCTGCATACATGGCTAGTCAAGATGATAGTGATCATGTCGGGACCTGCTTGATTAAAGTGCATGCATCAAAATGTACAAAGCATTTGATGCGTGTTGAAGTTTGGTCAATGGTCACGCGGTCCATTGAAAGTCAGGTACCTTGTAATTTTGCAAATCAATTTTTGAAGTCACACTAGCTATTGCATGGAAAGTTTGCATATTTTGGGTTTGAATTACAAGTTTATATAGAAAATTTGAGCAGTTTCCCACTTCTAACATGCTTAACATTGATTTACTTAATAAGTTAACTTGGAGATTTTTCGAGTAGGAATTCTATTCAATTTTTCTTAGTGGTTAAAGAAAAAATAATTTATAGTTTTGACTTTCTTTCAATTAGTACATATAAAAATTTCAATTTTTTTAAGCCTCATTCTCCAACTATTGATAGTCTCTTCTAAGATTTTCTCCCTACAAATGTGTCATTGATTTATAATTTCAACATATAGTTCGAAATTTTTTTGACCAAATTAACTTCGAAGATTTTTTACCTATAAATAATATAATCCTGACATCTATGCTTCGAAAATTATTGACCTTTTCCACTTTGAAGATTTTCTCCCTACAAACATTTTTTATATTTGGCAAAAACGAGTACAATGATGGAATATGACTAACGGTAAAGCCCAAAATTCAAATAAAACTCAAAATATTACTTCAATTTCATTTCTTGATAAAAGGATGCAGAAACCATTGTAAAGTCAAATAATATAATCATAAAATATGCAAGTAAGAAATTTATTTATTCTCTCACACCTGAAATAAATACTTAACAAGGAAACTTAAGATTCTAGGCAAAAACGTCAGGTCGTTAAGAGTATTACGGTAAAGTACTCAACAAGATACAATATGTGCAGTTTTTATCAATAGAAAGATTTAATCACAAGTCATATATAATTTCATAATACATTTTGTCCGCGATGATACAAATAGTTTGTGTTATTTAGAATTTCGAAAAAAGTTCGCATTTCATTTCATTATAAGGATCCTAAGATCGATTAGCATTTCATGAATAATTATTATTAAAAAATAATCAAAAGAAATTATTCTCTTATATCTTACCTTGAATAAACCAACATAAAATTTGGAAGAAAAATCAAGGATTCCCTCACTACGTAAAATTTTCCCACTCTGATCCCGACTTTTGCTTTTACCTAGGTTTGTGTGAATTGTTTACAAAGAGAAGTAGTGCTGGAGTCCTAGTAGGATTAGTAATGTGAGTCCATGTAGGGTTTTGAAACTTTTATATGATTATTTCGAATCAAATTTACCTTAAAATGAAAGATGTACTAAAAAGGTCATTTGGTCCACATTAAGCCCTTGTTTGGTAGAAGTTAAAATCAGATTTTTAGTAGATTTTGAAAAAAATGATGAAATGTGTGGATGAAAAGTTGTGAATCCCATAAAATGTGTAGTTAAAATTAATTGTTGATTTTGACATGAATTTTTAATTAAATTTTAATTCAAACCAAACATGGGCTAAATAAACAACCACAATTTTCTTCCAACTTCTCGTTGTGATTGTTTTTTTTTGGTATTATCTCTATAATAGTTTATTAGGAACTATAATTTGAGCCAGATACTGATATCTAGATCATCACATTCTCAACATCTGTATATTTTTTTCCGAATAAACAAATGTCTATAAAATTTATCTTCAGTTTAGTCCCTTGACTTTTTAAGAACTACTAGAAGAACCCATTTGATTCTTTAGCATCAAATGGCCATTCTTAACCTTTAATTACAAATGTAGTTTTCAGAGCCTCTTCAACCATATTTTCTCAACAAAATGCATTTTAAAATAGTATTTTAATGGAGAATGAGTGGTTAAAAAACAAGGAAATGTCTTATGTTTGCGTATAATATTATTTTATTAAAAATTATGTGATTGAAAATAAGAGAAAAAAATGTATTTTAAAAATAATAGAAACCAAACAAGGGCAATATTTACCCTGAAGTTACTGATAAAACTAAAATTGTAAATTCACCCATAACTTCCAAGGATTTGACAAGCCAATGAAGCGAGTCTATGACACCAATGCTAAACATTTTGAACTGTGAACATTTAATGGAAATATATTTACTCACAAGTCAATGGCATTACAAAAGCAAACACCTAATACTTCAACTACTCTCTCATGAGACTATTCACTATTAAACCAAATAAAATTACACATTAATTATTTCAAGGTTTTCTTTTATACATCTTTTCTCTTTGATTGTTGTTGCCGCCATGATTCCTTCCGTGAAATTTCTTCCATGTGGCCATATCCCATGATGACAAATCAATAAAGTGCGCTTCATGGCACTTAAGGCTAATTAGACTAAAGAAAAAATATCGTAAAGTAAATCGGTCAACAATACATGGAGCAGATATGGATTCTAATCAATGTACTTAGGTCCAAGTGATTTTCATATCTTACCATTTAAATGCATCCTCCTCGGAATTTAAATGATTTGAAACCATATAAGTGCTAAGTTCATTGATAATATTCGGGAAAAGTGCTTAAGTTTCAATGATGGACCTGCATTTTTTCAATTTCAGAATTTGCAAACAATGGAAATTTCAGTAAAATTGAACAAACTAAACAACAATAATACCTCGGTGATTCGTCTCGTAAGTATTTTCCAACTCTTAAGCAATTTGCACAACAGCGGGCAAATCCTCGAGTAAACTTACCTCCAAATTTATAATTTATAGAATTTTACATCAGCGGTTAATTACTTCAAGAGTCAAATTAACTAGACTTATTTTGAAGGATGCAGCCTCTTACTCTTCTCCCTTTAGTAGAAAATGACAAATGCTTTCAGCTATAAATATCCACTCCCCAATATGTTCACACACTCTGTCTCTCCACTCATTTTAGTACCTTCATTCTCTTGATGTAATTAACCACTGATGTAATGATTATAGTAATCAACTGTATTTCTCAGTGATAATATTTACTCCTCAAATGAATTTTATCAGTGATAATGATTTTAATAATCAATTGTTCCTTGTCAAACGGGACATATAACTCATATTTCTCAGTGTAATGTACATTTTGATTTTTGGAGTGAAACATGGTCTCACATTGAAAGAAACATTCATTTTTAGGAGAATGTTTAGGAGAGAATGAGTTAGTGGAAGAGAAAAGGAGGGAACTTTTTGAGGAGTGGGTATGTATATAGCTGAAAGCATGTCCTTTTCTACAAAAGTTTAAAAATGATGAGGAGAGTTGAAGCTGCATCCATCAAAAAAGGACTTAATTTGTGTAAAGTACTTAATAGTTCCAATGGTGGGCATGCATTTTTTTCAATATCAGAATTTGCAAGCACAATGAACAAAATAAACAATGGTACCTCTGTGATGTCTTTCGTAATTATTTCCCAACTCTTAACAACTTGCATAATTTCACATGGCCACTAGGCCCTGTACACTAAGTACGACACAAAATAACAGAGAGAGTACATTTTGAGGAGATGCCCCTGGTGATGTATGAAGCACGACCTATGAAAAATGTACACTTTGTGGAAAAACACCATTAACCTATCAAAATGCAGCCTCTCACTCTCATCCCCAATTCTTTTCAAACTTTTATAGAAAAAAGACATTTTACCTCTCTCTCTCTCTCTCTCTCTCTCTCTCTCTCTCTCTCTCTCTCTCTCTCTCTCTATATATATATATATATATATATATCAACTTCTCCGTACATTCACCCACATTTTCTCTCCAAATATTTTCTCTCCTAAACATGAATATTTGTTTCAGTGTAAACCCAAGATTCACTCCAAAATTACATGCACTATCAGAAAATATGATGTTATGTACCCCTTTCACAAGGAACGGTTGATATAACTGTTACCAGAGATGAAATCCATTCGGGATAACGGATTAAAAGCGAAAATGAAGGTACTAAGAACATAGAGTACCTTCAAAAGAAAGGATTTCTTACTAGGTGGTTGGAAGTTGAGTAAATACCTTGATATTTCAAAGAGGGAGTATCATGGAAATAGTTCGAACTTTAAAACTTTATCATTGAAACTTCTGAACTATCTAAACAAGAAGATTCTTGTATGTAACTATCTGAAGAACAAAAAAAAAACTTGTCTTGACTTTCTTTTGGAGAACCATAAAGGAATCTATTTCAGATCAAAGATCTAAATATAGAACTTGCAATATACGATCTTTAATTAGATATCGAAAAAACTGTGCAGAGAGAGTTGGAAACAAAAAACATGTATTGAGACTTGAAGAATGAAGATTTATGTCGGCATGAAGATGAAATTGAAAAGTTTCTCACCGTCGTTGGTCAATCCAGTTCTATTTGGGAAAATTTTTACTGATTAGTATGGATGAACTTAAAGGAAGTTCTCTCCGTTTATATTGACAGTAATTTTTTTGAAACTTAAGCTAGAGTTGGATAGACTTCTGTTTAGGTTGGCCGTAATATTTTGATTAGGATTTTATTGAAACTTAAGTTGAAGTTGAAGGATAGGTTGAAGTTAATGTTATGTCTCTAATTAAACAATTTTTATATTTGAACTTAACGAATATATTTTACTTCTTTCTCTTGAATTATGTCTAATCCAATCTAATCTTACTTACCAAACGAAGTACAAATGCTTTTGTATAATTTAATAAGCTTATTTGAGATATCAATTTGATCAGAAAAGTTTATTACACCAAAAATAGGTCAAATTAGTTTAACATTTTTTTACTAACAAAACATGTTTTTCTTACGCACGGCTAAACATTTTCTTAGTCGAGAACACACATTGCGGCTCTATTAATAATTAATTTTAATAGCGCAATAATTTTTGAACGTGGTTCATAGATGATACAGATGAAGAAAACGGTATTTTTCACTCTTCAAACTGTTATAGGACTTAATTTTGTATTATCTCCATTAATTTTTTTATTTTCAATCTTTTTTGTCATGGAAAAAAATGAAATACAAGGAAAAAATCTAAACGAAGTTTTATCTAAACAAGTTTTGTTAGTAAAAAATATTTGATTAATTAAACTTATTTTTTGTGTAACTAATCTTTTTATTTTAACTTTTTTTCATCAAATTGATATCTCAAATAAACTTATTCAATTACACAAAAATCATTCGTAGTTCGTTTGGTACATAAAATAAGATTGGATTAGACATAATTTAAGAGATAGAAATAAAAAAATATTCGTAAAGTTCAAATATAAAAATTACTTAATCAGGGGCATATTCCTAACATCAACCTATCCTTCAACTTCAACTTAAGTTCCATAAAATTCTAGTGAAAATAGTACGCCCACCTAAACAGGGGCATAGCCAACTTCAATTTTAAGTTTCAATAAAATCCAAGTAAAAAATTACAGCCAATATAAACATATGACTGAACTTACACCAATCAGTAAAAATTTTCTCAAATAGAACTGAACTTGACCGGAGAAATTTCACCATTTCTTCATCTTCAAGCAAACATAAATCCTCCTCCAAGTCCCAGTACATCTTTTTCGTTCGCATCTCCCTCTGTACAATTTTTTCAATGTCTAATTGAAAATCGTACATTGCAAATTCAATTTTCAGATCTTTAATTTGAAATAGATTCCTTTGTGGTTCTCCAAAAGAAGCTGCAAGGCAAGCTTTTTTGTTATTCAAATTGTTATATACAAGAGTTTTCTTGCCTAAATAGTTCAAAAGTTTCAATGATAAAGTTTTAAAGTTTGAATTGTTTCCATGGTACTCACTCTTTGAAATATCAAGGTTTACTCCACTTGCAACCACCAGTGTAGTAAGAAATCCTTTCTTTTGAGAGTACTTTGTGTTAACATTAAACTCTATGTTCTTAGTACCTTCTTTTTCACTTTTAGTCCATTTTTCCAAGTAGATCTCATCTCTGGTAACAGTTGTAGTAATTAACCGTTTCTTGTGAAAGGGGTATATAACCTCATATTTTTCGAGATTAGTGCATGTAATTTTGGAGTGAATCTTGGTTTTACACTAAAACAAATATTCATGTTTAGAAGAGAATGTTTGAAGAGGAAAAGGGGGTGAATGTATTGAGAAGTTGATATATATATATATATAGTTAATATTTGTCTTCTTTCTACAAAAGTTTGAAAATGAAGGAGAGTGAGAGGCTGCATTTTTATAGGTTTTTGGTGTTCTCATGTCTGTGTGATGGTTTTTCTCCACAAAGTGTACATTTTTCATGGGCTGTGCTTCGTACACATATCGAATGGTCCAAACGAACATCGAAATAGTTAAATGTGTGGTTCTAATTCATCTTTACTTTTTAAAAATTCAATTATTTTATTAACGTTTATTATTTTGCACGACAAATTTCTCGATATAATTTACATCATTTTATCTGAAAATTTTACATAAGGTATGACGTCATTAAAATAGAACCAGGTGGGAGATGAAAAACCAACAGCAAATAACTATAATTTGAAATAGATTGAAGTTACCGTATATCACTGAGGTGACCATATTTACATCAAGCCACCATATTACATAAAGTTACCGTTTATCACTCAATCAGTTTTACATCAGGTTAGTGTTTATCATTTAAGTTACTGTATTTCAATTAAGCGAGACGACACCGTTTCATTTCAATTAGTTGTAATCATTTTAGGAATATGATTCCTCTGTATGATTTGGTTGTATATATTGGATCGTGTGCGTAGGAAGGAATCAATTTGTAATCTGCAAAATCAGTTGAGTAATTCAACTTTTCATTTCGTGTCACCTGTTCTTATTCTTGCTCCTTTATTCCTTTCTCAATTCTGTTTTTTTTTTGAAGTGTTTATCGATTCAGCTGAAGTGAGTTAAATTGTTGATTAGTTGTGGGTGTGAGTTGTAAGGGTATATTCAACCCATAACATAATGTAATTTGAATTACTTTTGTATCTAGCTTAATGTAAAATTACATGTTAATTTTTGTAACTCACATCAGAGGTGTGTGTTGAGACAATGAGTAACCTAATGATCATTATTTGATTTATCAAAGTATACATAATTGGTCTATTGATGTTGGTTGAATTTTCCTAGTATGTTAGGGGTCGCTGCATTATAAATATGTGCTTTATTACACATATTTGATAGGATCCATATTAATAGAGAGAGAGTCGCAGATAGATAGAGATATCATTCTTGTGAGATCCAATATAAGACATTGTAATTCCTTTTGATATAGTGAATTCTCCGCTTTTGGCTATGGTTTTTTCCCGTCTTGAGTTTCCACGTAAATCTTGTGTTTTGTAATTGCTTTCCATATTGCATCTCATCTTTAATTCTTAATAAGTGGTATCAGAGCGATACGTAATCCTTAGTATTACAATTGGCTCAATTCCTAACAAAAATGATCGATGATTCATTCTCCAAATGAAAACCACTAATTGCATAATCATAATCCAAACTTATTTAGAATTGATTCTTACTCCGGTGAAAATTTTAAAAACTAGATTATGATAGCCTCTTGGTGGAACATTCTTGCGTTCTTTACTTTCTTACTTGCAGGAATTAAGGATGTGTTCCTCTGCTCGTTTCTTGAGTAACTGTTATGAGATTGTAATGATTAATTAAATTGTGCTCTCTCATTGTACCACCTTACTCATCTACCAGTAAATATAGTTTCTCTTAGGACCTTTTCGTAATAAACATGAAAAATTCAGGGATAAATTAATTGAATGAAGAGTGATTATAATGCATTTGTATGCCAATTGCCATGTTGTCGATGCATTATAAATGTTAATATTATTTGAACAAGGACTCAATAATCCTCTGGTAGCAGTCTAGTTCTATTTCAGTTGATGATTCAGTGTGTATACCTAGCAGTAATACTATTGGCATTAACTGTATTTACTAGTTTGGAAGCATGCCCTCTGCAATTTTATGTGACATGTTTAAGGCCATCATTAACGCAAATTTGAGTTCTTATTACTCACTTTTAGATGCTTTCGAGAGCACAGATGAATAATGAACTTTATTCAATAACTTCTGTAAGTAACTTACAATCTGCTGGAGTACCTGAAATGCTAAGCTATGAACTTACTTATATAATCTTACAGTATGTTTGTTGCGGTAAAGAAGTTGAAATCTTTTCTATTGTAGTGTGTTTATGCAAACATGCTCTTAATGTTCAGTAGAAAAATGCATAAATTGAAGTGTATCCCCTGTCGTGCAGTGGTGTTTTCATCCTATCTTGTGCTAGGGATAGAGTTTGAGCAGCCACGGGTGAACAAGCAAGAATTTGAGATGCAAAATGTAAATTCCGTTCGCAAAGCAGAGTTGAGGTTTTGCTCTCATACGCCCATCTTTTCATTGTAAAAATTATTTTAATCCATAGAATGTCTTTTAGATTTTTCAAACAAGAAACCATATCAGTTTGTGATTTATTTCATAAATCCTGTATATTAGCCTATTTGCCATTGAAGAGGTTCTTGCTCATTGTTAGAAGTTATTTCAACCACTTGAATAAATTCAGAAATAGGAACTCTTTTTAACTTGTATTCTTGATAGTTCATGATATTGAAAATGACAACTTTTTTGTGTTGCTATTGCTATAATGTTAAATTTTTTGCTTCGGCTTTTTGTTGTGGGTCGGCACAACCTTTTCAGAAAAATAGAAAAGTTACCTAAATTGTGACCCTCATTATCAAACAAGAACTTATTTCTAATTTTAATTTAATATAAATTTATTATTTTAGAACTTATTTAGTCGAAATTAGCAATGTATTATGTTTCGAAAAAATAATTACAAATACATTACAAATTAGCAATGTATTATGACTACGAGAACTTCAAAAGGTTGATCGAGTTAAATGTATTTTGTCGTGGCCGTTAATTATGACGCATTTGTAATTTTTTTTCAAAACATAATACATTGCTAATTTCGACTAAATAAGTTCTAAAATAATAAATTTCAAATGGTTATTAGAAAGCTGCATATGCTTTTCAACTTTATGTGGAAAATATCTAAAATGGAAGCCAATTTCATGCTTCAGAGATTGAAAGAGAAGTTTGGGGGAATGAAACTGTATGTAAAAAGAGAGAAGCAAACCTTACCACATAAGACCTACCGTATTTGCATATGACTTATCGTATACGCGCTTACAATATATGCATACAACCTACTGTAAATGCGTTCACCGTATTTGCATATAACTACCGTAAATGTGCCTATCGTATATACATCAACCTACTTTATATGTGTAGGCTTACCGTATATACATCAGCCTACATTATCTGTGTGGGCTTACCGTATATGCATGAACTTACCATTTATGCATAAACCTACCGTATATGTACATACCAACCTCACTATATATGCAACACTTGCCTTTTAAGAAAAACGCACATTTTTATGTTGGAACAGAATTGATGTTTTTTTTAACCAATTTTTGAAATTTTATGTCGATTTGTTCACGATATATATATATATATATATATATATATAGAGTAAAATATTAGTTAGTAAAATAGAAAGCCTAAAACCATATTAGTTATCCCAAATTTTATTATGCAAAACGTTAACACCAAGTGCTTAAATTTTATTTTATGCATCAAGTAGAGAAAACGGAGAAAATAAAATCTTGTAAATTGGAAGAATGCTAAATGAAAAGTACCATTGGAAAATCTGAAAAAAAATTAAATGAAAAAGACATAAGGGTATGAGTATTAAGAGCATATAAGAGTATCTACAAGAGATTCTCTATTTTTAAAGAGTATATTTTATCATTTGGAGAGCATCTATAAATTTAGAAATTTGAAATTTAGAAGCACTCCAACAAGCTCTTTATATCTAACACTTGATTGTACTACTCTCAAAAAATATTTATTATTTTTCTTTATCTTTTATTTTAACTAGCTTTTCTTTAGATTATTTTATTGTTTTCCTACATTAAAGTTGAAACACTTTAAATGCATTTAATTATAGAGAGTGAGTTTGACTCTCCAAATTTGGAGAGCAAACTTACTCTCTAAATTAAAATATTAATTTAAAGAATCTCTTGGAGCGTGATTTTAAATTTTGATTATTTAAAATAAAGAGCATTTCATGTTTAAATAGTCTCTTAGAGATGCTCTTAGGCCTAAGAATTTAAATTAGGTGCTGTAGAGATGAAAACAAAAATTTATTGCACAATCCAACAATTTAATACCTTTAATTGGGTGCCCTCAATAAATGTTCAGCAATTTAATGATATTAAAGCCACTGGTTGAGGATTAAAAATGCAATTCTTCCAAAACAATAATAATGATAACAACAATGACCATCTTCTGATCTTCTTCATGTTATAGATGCGTTGCACATTTATAAAAACCTGTTGCAACAATATGCTGGAAAGAGAAGTCTTAATATGCCTCTATATGCTAATAAAATCGAGGCCTTCTTCACGCTCTCCGGTACAAGTCACGTGTCTCTCTAGATGGAAAAATATGCATGTTTAGTGCTCACATTAAGCACTATCATTTTAGAAACTTCATTCTCTCGTTTAACCCGGTACGCAACCTCATTTTAGATTATAGTAATCAACCGTTCCTTGTCAAACTGGTACGCAACCTCATTTGTTTCAATGTAATGCACATTTTGTTCTTTCAACTTCAACTTAAGTTCCATAAAATTCTAGTCAAAATAGTACGGCCACATAAATAGGGGCCTATCCAACTTCAATTTTAAGTTTCAATAATATCTTAGTAAAAAATTACAGCCAATATAAACATAGAGACCTTCATTCAACTTACACTAATGGTGAGAAACTTCACCATTTCAAATAAAAATGACTGAACTTGACCAACAATGGTGAGAAACTTCACCATTTCTTCATCTTCATGCAAACATAAGTCCTCCTTCAAGTTCGAATACATCTTTTTCGTTCCAATCTCTTTCTGTACAGTTTTTTCATTATCTAATTGAAGATCTTACATTGCAAATTCAATTTTCAGATCTTTCATTTGAAATAGATTCCATTGTGGTTCTCCAAAAGAAGCTGCAATGCAAGCTTTTTTGTTATTCAAATTGATATATACAAGAGTCTTCTTGCCTAGATAGTTCAAAAGTTTCAATGATAAAGTTTTAAAATTTGAATTGTTTCCATGATACCCACTCTTTGAAATATCAAGGTATTTACTCCACTTGCAACCACCAGTGTAGTAAGAAATCCTTTCTTTTGAAAGTAATTTGTGTTAATATTAAACTATATGTTCTTAGTACCTTCATTTTCTCTTTTAATCCATTTTTCCAAATGGATCTCATCTTTTAATAACAGTTGTAGTAATCAACCGTTCCTTGTAAAATGGGCACATAACCTCATATTTTCCCAGGTTTGTGCATGTAATTTTGGAGTAAATCTTGGTTTTACACTAAAACAAATATTCATGTTTAGGAGACAGCGTTTGAAGAGGAAAAGTAAGTGAATATATATATATATATATATATATATATATTATAGGTAAAATACGTCTTTTTTCTACAAAAGTTTGAAAATGGAGAGCGAGAAGCTGCATTTTGATAGGTTTGTGGTGTACTGGTGTCAGTGCTGGTGTTTCTCCACAAAGTGTACATTTCATGGACCGTGCTTCGTACACCATCTGGGACATTTCCACATAATATAATGATATTTTGTGACGTGCTTGGTGTACATGACCACTAAGTTGTTTAAGAGTTGGGAAATAACGAGAGACATCAAGAGGTACCATTGTTTATTTTGTTCAATTTTAGTGAACTTCTCATTGTGCTTGCAAATTCTGATATTAATAAAAAAATGCAGGTCCACCATTGGAACTATTAAGTACTTTACACAAACTAAATCTTTTTTTAACTTTCCTCATCATTTTTAAACTTTCGTAGAAAACTACACACACACACACTCTCCTCAAAAAGTTCATTTGAGCCCCTTTTTTAGAAAAATAGATTGTAATAATGATTTATTTGAGAATGTATGATTAAAAAGTAGAGAAAAAAAATTAGATTTAAATATAAAATTACTTTATTAAATAATGTGTAACTAAATTTATTTGGAATAAGAAAAAAGGAAGGTCTATTTTCATCCACCATTTTTATATATGTATCCAACTTTACATTCATTTCCATTAAAATTTTAATTTTTTAAAAATTTATTATATATATTTACCTTCCATTCATGCGTTTACCTCAAGAATTCACTAAGAAAGAAGAGATTACGTGCAAAAAAGTGAACTTTTGGTGTTGATTTGTTGCGAGGCTCCTATTTATCTATTTTGTTTTTACATAAAATTTATCCAAAAATAATATAGGATACGTGAAAGGAAACCTGGAAACGCTTATCCAGTGAGCATCGCGATGTATAGTTGGGACTTTAAGTTGCCAATGGAATTTGCAATTGCGATGACTAGGCGATGTATAGTTGGGACTTTAAGTTGCCAATGGAATTTGCAATTGCGATGACTAGTTCAAATGAACCATTTTCGGATGCTCACTGGATAAGCGTTTCCAGGTTTCCTTTCACGTATCCTATATTATTTTTGGATAAATTTTATGTAAAAACAAAATATATTCCAAGTACAACACATATGAGCTTGTGTATTCTAAAAATACAAGTAGAACAATACTGGCTTCATGTTTATAAAACATGTGTAAATAAAATTTATTCCTAGTATAGTCTATTATACCATGCCATGGGTGACAATGCCAACATTTTACCATAGATAAGAGTTAAAAGATTTTCAAAGAGTATCCATGGGCACTAGATACCTATTTTGATACATGTTGATGTTCAAATAAAAAAAACGAATTTCCCACAGCTTGCGAAGCATAAAAAGCAGGGGAAGTAAAAGCACAAAAGGATCACTGTCCTTTATGCGAACCAAACCATATGTGAGCGTTCCAATCCCAAACCACCCTCCATGAGAGATTTATCTCATTAAAGCATCCTCTGTTCTGGTAGTATTCACTGACTAATTCCAGATCGACCTAAAGGATTTACATTTCAGTGAATTCTGTACTATCTAACGTAATAATATGGTAAGCAAATATATACCAGCAGTCCACTCCCTTTGCAGCTAAAGCTAAGAAACAAATTGACTAAGATGTTGATTCTGAAAGAAAGTCCTAAAATACCAACTAATAGTCTGGTAATATATCTGTACAATTGAGCCCACATGCCTAAGCCAAGCGGAACTCTTCAGCATCAACACAAGCAAAATAGACTTCTTTCCATGTCTTTTGAGTTATTAGTTTTACGTACTGCATCAACAGCCCCTTTGTAATTGCTTCAACTTGACAAGAGTGCATGCCAATTTGGCCTCTAGAGATAAAAGCAAAAACAATCTTAGCTGCCTCATACAAGTGATTACCAACATTAGGGAGATTGGCGACATTTGGCATGAGAATAAACTCTTCAATCTCACCCAGCCTATCAATCTTAGCATATGCATAAACGAGCTCACTGTGCACCTTGGTCTCCTTTGCTTTCTGCCTAACCATTAGAATATACTTCAACAAGTCGTGATAAATATTTGCATCCTCCGCAGCATGGATAACTTCCAAGAATTGGGCGGCATCTTTAGCACGAATAAATGACTATCGCATAGCTCACTAATCCTTCCCCGAGTTGAGCTTTAGCAAGCTGACTCCAAACTACATCTTCTTCAACACAGAATGCAAACTCAACGGGGCAGTTAATATCTCGAATATTATCCAGTAACACATTGACAGCCTGGACATTCAAATTGAACTTCTTAACAATAGGAAAAGCCTCTTCACATAATTAAGCTTCCACAGCCACTTCCCCAACAGCAAGGACATCAAAGTTATCAAGTCTGCTTATTTAATCCATAACTCTGGATGGATCTGCCTCAATGGCTGTCGAGATAAGTAAGTTTTGCAGGTTAAAGTTTCCACTGAATGCAGAGTTTTGGATCACAATCATTTCAAGCAATTCAATTAGTTCATGAGGAAGGTCAGCAGTCATGAAGGCTTTAACAGCTGCAATTACTTGTTCCAGGCTCTTGCTTTCAGGCAACTCAGATACAACTTGCTCAATGAGCTGTCTTCCGAATTCATTTTCAGGGTCAAGACCTTTTGCCCACAGATCACCATCCATCTTTTCAACTACATACCTGAAATAACATCACACGTGGATAAACTATAATAGTATATCAAACTTATTAAAACATGGCAGTATAACTACACAAATAATCACAAACCTGGCTTGCAGTTTGAATAACTTATTCTTATTTTTAACAATAATAAGTTCGTCATCATCCTTCTCGTCCTCATGCTTAAGATCCTCCTCGTCCTTATAAATTGTTTCTCAAGAACTCCCAATTTTTGTCTGAGTTCATTTCTTTACCAATTGGGTTATTTCTCACGTACTCATGCATATTTTCAGCTTCGGCCAAATATTTTCTCAAATTGCCAGTAGGGCCTGTTATTTAACTGTATTTGAGATTAGACGAGTGCAATAATAAATAAATATGGAAACCATACGTCTTCACAACATGTTAATTTAGTTTAGAGCATAGCTTAACTAAAGTTAAATCATTAGTATCATAGAACGTATATGCGGTAGAAAATATTGCTGTATTTTCCTAAACAACGAAATATTGGTACCAATGAAGATTAGCAGAAATATTGAGACTATAGAACAAGTCATATTCCCCAAATGGAAGAAAACCAGGTAGGAAGTTCAAAACTTGCGGGATTTTTCACTGCCTTGCGTGGAGAACCATCCAAAAGCAAGGTGTTGGTTTCATTGTATTTTCCCACTTCAACGAATTTCCACACTTTTGTTAGCTCTTGAATAAAGAGGAGTTTCTTATCATTCTCAAGTGCATTAAATCTAGTTTTAATACAATATTCTTGACCCCGAGTACAATAGAACTAATAAAAAATAAACCATCTATATTATAGAAACCATATTATGATGATATATAGTATAAACAATAGAATTTTCAACATCTTAACTAAGTGGCCCAAAAGGATTAAGAAATGCTTACCCAACAAAAAAGCAATTGCTTTTTATCTAGGAAAAGGCTCTAGACAATTGGCAACAAATTATGTTTACAAGATTTCAATAAACCAGGTAAAGAAACTGTGTAATTGATTCTGAAACAAATGCACAGAAAGACTTAAAAAAAATGTATAATTAGTCAAATATTGAATATTACAATTTTCTAGAAGACCAAACTCCAATGAATCGGTTCAAGATGAAACTGATAAGTCATCGCAATGTTTTAAAACACTGAAAATGTCATGAAAATCTCAATATTCTCAACGAATCGGTTCAAGATGAAACTGATAAACTCCAACGAATCGTTTATCTTCATTGTAAGGGAAGTAGTACTTCCGCCACAAGTGAGGGCATATTAATAAAATCTGGGGGGGTACCGCCTCCTTTAACTAAAAAAAATCGATTACTTATTTTTGATGCATTCTTGTGTTTTATCATTTTATTTCATTTATTATAGCACGCGTATCAATTTTTTTTGTTTTTTTTTTCTATTTTTGTTTTTACATTGCTTGATTTTTTATAAAAATAAAAGAATAAAAAAATTTGAAAAATTGAAAAATAAAAAAGAGGAAGCCTTTTTTTTCACAACATAATATATAATTTACTTGAACATGTGTGTTGTGATCAAGTATGAGCTTCAATGATGTATTGTAGCATATTTTTCATTACATTGTTTAGGTTTATGTGGAGTACTCAGTATAAGTTTCTTTGTGGACCATCCGCACTAAACACACTATGATCTTGTGATGAATTTTAACCGCATGTGTGAGATTTGAGATGGTAGTCATCTATTTGTAAGGTAACCTTAAACATGAATTGACCTTAATTTAGTTGACCTAAGCTCTAGTAAATTCTCCTGAAAAATAAAATAAAATGTGTGTCATCAAACTTTTCTTCGAGCCTATTTGACTCGAGTAATTAAGCTCGAGGGGTTTCTCATAACATGATGCCCTATGGTCAATTGACTTGGAGTCATCAGCCCAACACTCTTTACATGAGCCATCTTAATCGCTAAATGGAGAAGAGCATGCTCATAAAATGTGAAAATTAATGAGAAAAATTATGAGTTAAAAAAAGAAAGATATAAATTGTGCGAAAATATGTGCTCAAAGTCGAGGGAGAAAAGAATAATATACATGAAAAATGAGCTTCATTTAAAGGTCCTATTATGCAGTTTCAGGTTTGACTTTCATTAGTAGAGGAATAAACTTAATTAATAGTGATGTTTAGCATGTCATTTCTCACAAATTTAAGGTTTGGAGTCTTGTTCAAAAGGAATTAGTAGTACTTAACACACACGAGTCACTTATACAACTTACTCCATTTAGACTTGAAATGAGTATGTGGAAAAATTTACTAGTCATTGATTATGCTTGTACATGCTATCACAACTGGATATTTGAGTTATTATATAAGTCAGTAAAATCAAGGGTATCAAGCACCCCATCATTTACTAACCTTTTGATTCTCTTTATGAAGATATGTCCCAATCTTTGGTGCCATAATATAGAGGAGTCCTCATTAATAACAGATTTCAATATTATGGTTAGTGGTTTGATTTTGCAAATGAAGAGAATAAAGACCATTAGATAATGTACCTTCAGAATTATAAGATAAACTAGAGTTATTTTCTAAAAATGTAAATGAGTATCCAAAAGGTACAATTCTTGAAACTGAAATCAAGTTTTTAGTGAAATTTGGTACATAAAAGGTCATTTGTAATTCTAAAATAAAACCACTTTTTAAATTAAAGCTTTTTAATTTAGGATTTGAGGCTAAATAAATTCATGATTTTACCAATGTAGAAACATGCTCAAGAGGGAATCTAATTATATTAAGAATTGCCGGTGGTCTAAATCTTTAATCTAATGAGATCCTTTAGACTTAAGTGAT
>CAIGRP010005811.1:0-14716 GCA_903798385.1 Fraxinus cuspidata
AATTGTTTATTTTAATTGTTTATTTAATACTTTATAAATAATTTAAAATAAGTAATTTAAATAATTTATTTTACTTGTTTACTTAATATTTAATTGTAAAAGAAGAATTTATAATTAAATTGCTTATTTTATTTGCTTATATAATAGTTAATTATAATTAATAGAATATTAAATAAACAATTTAAATATAAATAAACAATTCAAAGAAACAATTTATTTTGTTTATTTAATAGTTTATTATTTATAAAAAATATAAAATTTAAATAAACAATTCAAAGAACCAATTTATTTTGTTTATTTAATAGTTTATTATTTATAACTAAATAATATTTTTTTATTTATAAACTCTTTTTTGTAACTAAATATTAAAGAAACTATTAAAATAAATAAATTAAATAAAAATAAAAGAAATAATTTTTTTATTTATTTAAATTGTTTATTTAATTATGCTTTTTTCGTGAATTTTTCAAGTTGTTTACAAAAAACAATGTAACTATTAATTTAATATTTATATTAATTGTTTATTTAAATTGTTAATTGAATATTTAATTATTTATTTTAATTGTTTATTCAATATTTAATTATTTATTTAATATTTAACTGTTTTGTAATTATTTACTTTAATTGTTAATTATTTATTTCAATTAATTATTTAATAATTAATTAAAACTCCAAGAAAAAATTAAACTATAATTAATATTAAGTAATAATATTTAAAAAGAAATTAAATATTAAATAAACAATTAATTTTAAATTAAATAAACAATTAAAATAAATAATTGAATAAATATTTATTTAGTATTTAAAATTAAATGTTTAAATAAACAATTAAATTAAATAGTTTCGATATTAATTAAATAACTAATTTGAAAAAAAAAAAAAAGAGTACTGGTAAGAAAAAGAGTACTGGCCGGCTTGGATTCCAAACAACCCAGTCAACAACTTGATTCCAGACTTCTGGGCCGTCCGGAATCCACACGGCCCAGAAACTGGGCCATCTAGATTCCAAACGGCCCAGACGGTTGGAATCCAGATGGTCTGGATCCAGAAGGCGATGGAGTCGTTGCAAATGGCTGGCAATCTCCGCTCACAAAGCACATCAAAATCCTCAATTTCATCTATAAATTATTGATCTACAACAACTTTTATAAAGATTATTCAACAAATCAACATACAACATGCTTTATTTATTCAATGAACATAGAACATGCTTTATTTATTCAATTAATGTATATAAAAGTTCCAAAACTCACATTCTTCAGAGAAATGGCGATCTCCGGTTTGAGTCGTTGGTTTCTCTACAGTGTTTTCCTCTCTTTTCTCTCTTCAAAATTGTGTGAGGGTAAAAATGACTTTTCATTGCCTTATAAGTGTTTAATAATTTTTCATTTTTCTTTTACATAGTCAACAGCCATTGTGAAAAGATGGCAGGGTCAACCGACAATCTTCCACAATTTCCTCTAAAAGAGACTCAATCAGATCGATCATACAGGTAATGTATTTGAACCCGAGTCCTCACCGTCTCAGGTTGCCCCAAGTTTGGCTTCTTGTCCATTCAGTTTCTCATAACCATGGCTCCAGGAGAATAAAATGACAACAAATGTTTTGGGCTTTTTGTTTCGTTGTCAAACCTTATTATAACTCAGTAATCATTATGTTAAAAAAAAATTGGACTCAAATGACTTTGTAATGGCTAACATGGAATCATAACTTGTGACTTTTATGCAAAATCAATCTCTTTACTTAAGGTCTCACATGGCATTATATGATCCTAATTATGTCTTGAATAAAAAATTAAGCCCTTATTTGGTAAGGATCAAAATTAGATTTTAATAAGTTTTGATAAAAACTGATAAAATGAGTAATTGAAAAATTGTGGGTTCCATAAAATGTATGGTTAAAATAATTGTTGACCTTAATTAGATTAAAATTTTAATTTTAATTTCTATCGAATAGAGGCTAAATAAGGTTTGGTCTTTTTAATGATCCAATCATTTAGTAGCATTTTTCAATTGTAGTGATGATTATTTTAACATCGAGATCATAAAAAGATTGTAAAATAAACCCTATGATTAAAAGCTTTAAATTTAAAACGTGTCCAAAATACAGACGCTATGTCGCAATAAAAGATAGCGTCTGATGGCTTGTAAAATTATTCACGAAATTAAGTAGAGAAATGATGAAAATCTACATAAGCAGTGATATCATGCTCACGTTTGCTTATGCAATGCAATTATATAATAATTAAGTACCAGCACAAAATTCATGTAGGGGAATATTGAATATACTTTTTCTCTTGGTAGTTTATACTTATTAAACATACAAGAAAATAATCGGTGCTCAACATAAGCTAAGTACAGGCATTTAATATATCATTTTTGAAGAAAGTAGTATATTTGGTACTCTTAAACCAATGCTTCTTCTTTTTTGGCTTGGGCTGAAATAATTTTATCAATGCATTGATAATTCATGTTCAATCTAAGTATAAGGAATGGATATTATATCTTAAAACATTAACTTATAAGGTGGAATAGTAGTAAAAAAACTTTATAAGATATTTAATTATCTCGAATTTAATTGATTGGGACTTTGTTCGCATGCAGGTACAAATGCAGGGGGGTTGGCTGCCTGAGAAGCCTAATTACTTTTCTATGTGAAAAACATTAGTCCGATCTAAAAGATTTTTTAGTTCAATTCTGATTCAATCTTTTTCGCATGCTTGTAATACCATGGTACACACGACATTAAAGAAAAATATTGTTAGTTTCTCGTGGTAAGGTTTGATTGTAACCAATCACATGAAATTGATTGAGAGGTATAAATGTTACTAATAAGAAAACTCCAAATAAAACATTGTTAAATAATGAAATTACTTTTCATCATAACTAGTGTCATGCAATCAAAATCATGACAAGAAAATAGGCCCCCATAAAATTTTGTTAAATATAGTTAACATAGATTAATGCGTAGTTGTATACAATTGAAGATATCATAACAATATTATTTTGTCGGGTTTGTTTTGGAATTAAGCTGAGAGATGGGTGGGTACAAGTGGAGTGCATAAAAATGAGTAAATTAATTAAGAAAAAGTAGAGTGGAAAGTTAAGTAACCTTTTTCTTGCCAAAAGTCAAATGGGTCCATCGATCATAATGATATCTTCACCTCTACAAACAAGATTTCATCATCATTATTCTTGATTTTTCCTTTTATGGAGGGGGCAAAAAGAAACCCTAAAAATTGTCCCAAAACAGAAACATTATATTCTTCATGTTTGATTCACGCTAATATCACTTACAATATTAAAAGTTACAACTATTTTTTGTTTATCAACACCGTACAAACATTGTATAATTCATCGTATACAAGACTATGCCTATGTTTGGACTCAATTTTTTCAAAACTCATTTTTTCAAATTCATTTTCAATTACACACTATCCAATAAAATAATTTTACACATAAATCGAAAAATTTTCTTATTCTTTCACCATATATTTTTCAAAAAATCACTATTCAAAAAATTATTTTTCTCAAAAATAAGACTCAAAAGGGGGTATGTATGTACTACATTTACTCAATCCAATCGAGTAGAGGGTCAATCGAGGTCAATCTACAATGGGACATGCTACTTGTACACCGGGGTGACACCCCGATGTACAGCCCCTCTCACAAGAGGGGGGGCCCACAATTTTTTTATTGGTCGTGGGCCCCCCGTGAGGGGGCTGTACACTTAAAAAGGAAAAATAATAGCATTTCTCCCCTACAATAGACTTGTTAAACATTAAACTATGAGAAACAACACTTAAAAAGGAAAAATAATAATAATCTATTTTTAGTAACAATGTCTTTTTTTTTTTTTTGTTTAAATCTAAAGGGGAAAAACTATTTTAATCTATACTCAACTTGAATGGTCAATTCAATAATCGAATTTGGCCCAATATGGGGTCTTACCATTGAGGATCCATGTGGAGGCAGATTTAGGGGGCTATCATAAGTTTTTGTCAACCTCGGTGTACATGCCCTCACAATAAAGAGGCCAACGCTCAATAAAAAATTCGTGAACCCCTATTGTGAGGAAAATTGTACACCAAAGTGTCAACCTCGATATACAAGTATCAAAATCCTTATCATAAACCATGGATATATTTCATACTTTTATGGTTAATAAATCATAAATGAGGCCACATAGTACATTAACAATATTGTAATTAATATTAAATAAAGTCCATAGTGCATTACTGCATCACAATATTTTTAATTAATCTTAAACAAAGTCTATATAACATTTTATGTTACAGTTTATCTTCAACTTTTCCCCCTTTACACATGCATAGCCATATTCAATGAACCTTAATTATTACCTCTCTTAATCTTTACTAGAGTTTCAATACCTTAGAAGTTTTAAAGTAAGTCGTGTTGAGCTAATTGTTATGTCTCGCCACCGAGACTACAGTCAAAGTGTCACGTCGCAGTCTACGTGGAAAGAAAAGTCAACAGAAACTCAATTGGTCAAAAGCAAAGTAGTCAAACAAAGGTTGAAACTCATGTAGCGAATCACTATCTAAATGGCTAAAGCTCCTAAGCCAAAGCGCTGCAAAAGAAATCAAAGAAGAACCAAAGCTCTTCACACAAAAGACCACTAATACAAAGCTTCCTCCTTCTGAGTCCCTCAGTTCATCCAAGTTGAAGTTGTCTCTTATAAGATTTGTAGACAATCTTTAAGAATGATTAATGTAACGTTTGTAATAAACAATGTCGACGCGTCAACCTAATGTATAGGCGGCTGGTCCGTTTCCAATATATTTATTGTATGACAGACTTAATGATGTGAGGCTTCGGTCAAAGAGATGATGCCCGTGGTTTTGATTCAACGGACACCACGTCAGCCAGAACACTATAAATATGTGGTCTTTGTAAATTGTAAGGGGTTTTTGGGATGGTCTTTTGGAACATTGATACTAATGTATAAGAAAACACTCAAGACAAATACTTTCAAGAAACCTTTTTGCTTGTTCTACATTTGTTAGTTTGATCTTAGGTTATTTACACTTTGTTGGTGATTGTTTGTTAGCTCAATCAATTTAGTTACTACCGTCAGTGCTCGAACACTTTTATCTCACGCAATAAAGTATCTCTCACGTTCAAAGCACTCACTTTCTCCATTCGGTTCTCCGATCAAAATGCACTGGAACTTGCTTGAGTTAGTGTGAGTGGGTATGGAATCTATTGTTCATATTGGCGTCACGTTTTTTGGGGTCAACAGATTGACGCCGTCTGTGGGAAGCCACAATTTAATCACGAAAATCTTGGGGAAAAAGCTAGTTGAAAGCAATTCTTACTATGAAGTGATTTTCAAACCTTTAAAAAAAGGAGTGTTCTTGAAGAATGAACCATTGAGAAAGTCTAAGACAAACCGTTTGATTGAAAGCCAATTTAACCCTTCAAAAAATGAATTTCATTTGTCCAAAAAACTTATTATCATGAGTTCAAACAATGAAGAACTTGCACTGCGAAGGGCTAGGGAACATCCTGAAGAAGGGGAACCATTGACTGCATGAATTGCTTAGGAACACACAGAGCCAAAGAGGATACCCAGTTCCCCCATATACGGCCCAAGGAAATGCATTTCGCAACCCTTCACAAGGAAGCTATTACCGTGATGAAGATGAGGTCTAAAGTCAAATGACAAATTACCCATATTACGGGGTGAAGTTGGTGTTGATACATCCACCAACTATGCCACTAACTGACCCACTAAGGTCCCATACAACTTTCCTCCAAACTACGACCCGGAGTACATGCCCCAAAGGTAAATAAGTGTCTTTGATAGGCTGAACCCAGGGCTGCCTAGAAATAGGCAGGCTCAACCCCCATGTACCTAGAAATAGGCAGCAGAAACTTCCCCGGTTTGAAAGACATGAGCCGGTTTACAACGATGTGCTTCGAAATCCTTTCCCTGGAAATAGGAGTAAAAAGAGTGTGGAACACGCCAGGAGTCAAGCAGGGCCTTCAAATGGTCTACAAAGGTCCTATAATCATGATGACGATGATGACAACCTACCATTTTCACAAAGGTATAGGAATACCTCTGTATTGAACCACTTCATGCTTTCTAAGATTCCCAAGTATGATGGAAGAAGCGACCCTGTGAAGTATCTCAATAGTATTAAGACTTAAGTGTAGAGCGTGCCACTTAACTCTAGGAGGAGCAGCTGAAATATGGTACACCAGACTTCTGGAAGTAAGCATTCGAAGTTGGCCAAACTTCAAGAAAACTTTCCTTAAGCGCTTTGCAAACAACAAAAAAGGTGAAGGGCCAATACAACGCTTACAAGACATGAGACACCAACATGGCGAGTCATTAAAAACCTTCCTATCTCGTTTTACTGATGAGATGACCTACTGTGTACAAGTTACAAATAGGGAAGCTTGACAGCCCTAAGAGGAGGACGGGCATTAACTCTATCTTCTGGAGAGATGTGTAAAACAAGATCCTATCAGTTATAACGACTTACTGGAAATGATAAGGTATGAAGTCATCAATGAAGAATTGAGGCAAACTAATAGCTCTCACCTCCTCAATGCAAAGAGGAAGATGTCCACCTCATATTTGATAGACCACCAGGGAGGTCAGTTGACCTCCCTCAATCCAGGACTAGCATTAGCTGCAACAACATTAAGTGCAGTGCCAACCTTGGTTTATGAGGAAGTGAATCCTGGTATTGAAACGTCCCAAGGCAAACCCTACCAACGATTCCCCCAAATAGGGAGAGGTAGGAAACGTGGCGCTGAACCTAGAAATAGGGACGAAGCTTCTCTATACTATACATACCATCACTTCTCTACCCACAACATTGATGGCTGTAGAGATATTGTGATACACCTTTAAAATAACAATCAACGGAGAAATATGCGCCACGGAAGAGAGGCCACCCTAGGTAGAACCAATGGTTTTTTGGGGGAGAATCTAGAAACTCCCAAAGAAATTATGCAAGGGAAGCAAGAGATCTCCCATTGACGAGCTTTGTAGTTGGAAACAATCGAACATCCATCGAAAGAAGGGTTCAACCTATCACGTTTACCCAAGAAGACACAGTTGGTGTACATTATCCACATTGTGACGCCCTAGTAATGAGGGCCCTAGTAATGAGGGTCGTTGTACCCTTTAATGGCTTAAAGAGAATGCTCGTGGATAATTGATGCTCCATCAACATTACTTTTGGAGCCACCTTGGATAAAATTGAAGTTGACCACGAGCTGACCCCAATGAATTCACACCCGTACGGCTTCACTGGTGATAGCATTGTCCCAAAGGGTAAAATCTCTCTAGTACTAAAGATGGGAACAACACCATTAACTGTTCATCATTTTATGGAATTTCTGGTAGTGGACAACCACTCTACTTACCATGGAGTGCTTGCGAGGCCAACATTAAAGGAACTATAGGCCGTTATGTACATTCACTATTTATGTATGAAGTTCCCGATAGAAAATGACATCGCCATGATTAGAGGCGACCAAAGGAGTGCAAGCGAATGCTATTCAAATTTCCTTAGGAAAGTAGAATCGAGGAGTGTCAATGTATTCCTAACAAACATTGACATGGATGATGTCCCTGAACAAGGGCACTACCCTAAACAAGGGAAATATGTTAAAATAATGGATGCCTATGAAGAAGAGGTTGTCCAAGAAATGCAAATACCTCCTGAAGAAGGGAGAGTTACTGAAGAAGCAGCTAATTTGGAAGAACTGGTCCCTCTCATCATCGATTGTGAGCCTCGAACAGCCCCAGTAGAGGAATTGGAGAATTTCCAAGTAGACCCCCAGGATTCCTCCAAATGCCTGCTGGTTAGAACAGATCTGGCACTAGAGGCCAAGGAAAAGCTGAAACGCTTCTTGTGCAAAAACGTAGACGTCTTTGCTTGGAAGCATAATGACATGATTAGCATTGATCTAAAGGTCAACTGCCATCACTTGAAAATCGATCATAAGGCTATAGCTCACAGACAGAAAAGAACACCCCTCAATCTAGAGAAATATGAAGCCTTAAGAGACGAAGTAAAGAAATTGATTGACAATCATTTTATCCGGGTATCAATATATCCAAAGTGGGTTTCTAACCCTACCTGGTCAAAAAATGGGAAGTAGAGAGTGTGTATGGATTTTTCAAACCTAAATCAAGCTTGCCCAAATGATAGCTTTCCAGTTCCTTGGATATATCAACTAGTGGACTCAACAGCAGGACATGAACTACTTAGCTTCATAGATGCCTACTTTTGGTACAATCAGATTCCGTTCCCAGCATATACAGAGCATACGTCCTTCATAACAGACAATGGTCATTATTCCTATAAGTTTATGCCCTTTGGGTTGAAAAATACAGGGGTCACTTATCAAAGACTTGTCAACAAGATGTTCGCTAACCTCATTGGAAAGATAATGGAGGTATATGTAGCGATATGCTGGTGAAAAGGTTGAAGTCAGAGGATCATGTCAAGCACATCGGTGAAACTTTCCAAATATTATGGAGGTACGAGATGAGGCTTAACCCCCTAAAATGCGCCTTCAGAGTTGCTTCTGGAAAATTTCTAGTCTACATGGTCAATCAAAAAGGTATTGAAGCCAACTTAGTGAAGGTCAAAGCATTGATTGAAATGAGGTCACCTTAGAAATCTAAAGAGGAGCAGAGCCTCACTAGACGTGTAGCTACTTTGAACCACTTTGTCTCGAAGGCAAAGGATAAATGCTTACCCCTTTTCAAGATTCTGAAAGGAGGAAATAAGTTTCAGTGGACCGAGGAATGCGAGGTAGCCCTACAAGATCTAAAGAAGCACTTGGGTCAGGCTCTCCTACGCTGTAAACCCAAGGCTGGCAAACTGCTATAGCTATATCTATCCTGACATAATCCGTTCAGTTTTTGTAAGAAATGAATGTGGTTACCAGCTACCTATTTATTATATAAGCAAAGCACTTTTGACAGTAGAGACTCGCTATACAGACATGGAGAAGCTAGCACTCTCCTTGATGACATCTTTCAGAAATTTAAGGTTATATTTTCAGGCCCGCGCCATACACATGAGGACTAACTTCCCTCTCAAGCAAGTCCCGTAGAAGCTCGATGCTTTGGAAAGATTACTAAAATGGGCTACGGAACTTAGCGAGTTTGATATTGTGTTCAAACCAAAGGCCGTTGTTAAAGGACAAGCCGTATCAGATTTTGTGGTAGAGTTCACCCCTGTTCAAAAAATGGAAGAGGAGGTGGAACCCTCTGAATCCCTACTTTGAACTTTTTTGTTGATAGCTCCTCGGGGGGAGATACTAGATCGGGAGCGGGAGTGGTCCTGTTAGTCCAGAAGGACATAAGCTTAATTGTGCTGTAAGATTCAGCTTCAAGGCCACAAACAACACGATGGAATATGAGGCCCTTCTAGTTGGCCTCAGATTGGCCAGATAAATACAAGCAAAGAGACTAGTGATCAGTAGCAACTCCCAGCTAGTAGTTTGCCAAGTTCATGGCAATTTCTCGACCAGAGATAAATCCATGGTTGCTTATCTGAAATTTTTCATGAACCTTATTCCAAATTTTGAAAAATTTGAGTTGGTACAAACCCTAAGTTCAGAGAATGCTCATGCCGACGCTCTTTCAAAATTGGCTAGAAGTAAAGATTTCGAACTGTTCACTATAGTACCCATAAAACACCTTCCTAGACCCTCTACTACTACATGCGAAGAAGTAATGTCGGTTAAAGATACCCCAATATAGATAAAGCCCATAGTAGGATTCCTCAAGGACCAAGTATTACACTCTAAAAAAAGAAAAGGCACAGAAGCTCAGAAGACGAGTTGCTCATTTCATTTTTCAAGATGATATGCTAAACAAATGGGGTTCTTCCTTACCCATACTTCGATGCATAGGGAAATAGCAAGCCACATATGTGCTTCAAGAAATTCACGAAGGGTTATGTGTTAACCACTCTGGAGGATGGTCCTTAGCGTAAAATGTGTTAGGATAGGGATAATATTGGCCCACATTAAAAAATGATGCACAACAGCTCACAAAGAGATGGATAAGTGTCAACGCTTCGTGATCATTCAGAGACAGTCTTTTCAGGAACTAAGCGTTGTTTCTAGCCCTTGGCTGTTTGCCAATTGGGAGATTGATCTTATAGTCACCTAGAGAGAGGGGCAATTCCAGTTTCGTGATTGTCGTCATTGATTACTTTACCAAATGGATAGAAGTCGAACCCCTTTCCAAGATCACCGAAGCAAATACTTCCAAATTCCTATAGAAAAAATCATTTTTAGGTTTGAAATTTCCCATTCAATTGTCTAGAATAATGGGCGACAATTCGAAAATAAGAAGGTCAAAAACTTATGTGAAGAGTTGGGCATCAGGAAACATTTATCCTCCCAACATCACCCTCAGGCTAATGGACAAGTAGAAGTTGTTAATAAGACTATCAAATACACGCTGAAGAGAAATTTAGATGCTTCTAAAGGGACCTGAGTCGATAAACTATCTCAAGTCATGTAGGCCATCCAAACTACAAAAAGAGCGGATACATGAGAAAATAATTTCTCTATGGTTTATGGAGTCGAGGCTATGAGCCCAATTGAATTGGATCTGCCATCTCCTCGTCGCATTCATTTCAACAAAATATCTAACGACGAGTTGAGAAGATGTGAACTAGACCTTCTTGAAGAAATGAGGGATGCTTCTCAAGCAAAGTTGGCTATCTGCCAATGGAAAATGACTAAGTACTATAATTCTAAAGTTAAGAAGAAATCATTTCGCTTGAATGAATTGGTGCGTCCGAGGGTGTTTTTTATCTTGTAAAGAGCATGGGGCAAGAATCCTTAATCCCAACTGGGAAGACTCATACCGCATCAAAGAAGAAGTTCAGCCTTGGACTTATAAAATTGAAAATATGGATGGAAATCCACAACATCATCCATGGAACGCAGAGCATTTGCAGAAATATTACCAGTAAGAGTGTAAATATATAGTTTGTATAGTTCTTGATTCAATGAAATTTACTTTTATTAAAATGTTTGCAAAGAAAAATACATCATATCGACAAAAGTCAAAAGGAAATCCTCTACATAGATGAACTGTCCCTATGCAAAGAAGCGTGGGCACCTCGACGAAAAGCTGTATCCCAAAATAGATCGCCTCCTCACTCGTGAAGTGGATAACACATGCATTTAACAACAAACGTTGTTAAGAAAACCTCAGCATGGGCGAACCACTCAACCTCATGCTCAGGAAAATTGTTAATTTTATTAAATGGAATTTTTTTGAACTTTATTAAGTTAAGTTTGAGGAAAATAAAAGAAAAAGTACCTCATATTAACAAAAGTCAAATGAGAAGCCTCCACATAGATGAACTGTCGTCCTTATGCCAAGAAGCATGGGCACTTCGACGAAGAGTTGGATCTCAAAATGGACCACCTCCTTACTCGCGAAGTGGATAACACATGGCCCTTGACAACAAACGTTGCTAAGGAAGCCTCAATATGGGCGAACCACTCAATACCATACTCAGGAAAATAACTAAAAGACGTGAACTACAAACACTTGTGCAAAATAAACAAGTCTTAAGTGTAATAAAGTCAAAGTGCAAACCAACTCAGATGTCAAGTTAGAAAGGTAAACAACCTTCTAACACTTGTGCAAAATTACTACGCTGAAGAGCATTACAAAAGGTATGCAGAAAGTACAAAAAGTTAAAAAAAAAAAAACAAGCAAGTATATAGACAAAAAGAAAATTTAATTCATTGAATAGATATTTACAATTGTGGGCCGAAGCCAATTATATGGAAAATGCAAAAAAAATAAAAACCTATAAGCTAAACATGTAGGTGATGAGGAGCTACAAATGGTACAATAGCATTAGGAGCTACGGTTTCAGAAGCTTCTTCAACAGCATCGTCCTCAATTTCGATCACGTGGCTACCCTCGCCGAAGTTTGAGGCTCTTGGTCTCCTTCTTCTGAATTCTGACCTCAAATTAGAGTTATTGAAGGCTTGAGAGTTGACTTCAATCCACTCAACCATCTCGATATAAGCATACATCCGCTAATACTTCGCGAAGCTTTACTATGCCTCCGTTAGATATAAGTTGAGCTTCATACCTCGCTGTCTCAACCTCCTCTGTCAAGCCAGTAACTTTACTATTAAGCTTTTCTACCTGCTGCTTCAAGACAACATTATCTTTATTTGCCCTTTTTTAAGGCCTCAACAGTCTACTTCTGGTGGGCATTCAAAGTCTCCACCCACTTCGTCATGGAAGCCACTTTGCTTTGGGACAAGCAAAATTTCTTTTTTAGATTTTCAATTTCTGTAATTGTCGAAGCGAATTTCATAGACTCTTCAGCCTATGGCTTCTTTATTGCTTCAGCCTTAGACTTGCAGCTGCTTCTTCGGCCTAAAAGGATTTATTTACAAACTTTTTATTTTTATTTTTAAGGTTTTTAAAGAGGGCTTCAGCCTCTATGGCCACCCCAAGGCCCTTCCTACTTGGTTGACCATGGTAACGAAGAGGTCTCCCGCATCACTGGTTTTTATAAAGTTCTATCGCCTATCCATCTAGAATTTGTAAAATATTGACGTGCTAATTCATCACTCCATTGGGAGACTGGAAGTTTTTTGTGGGACGAGTCAAGAGTTGTCGACCCACTCGAAGTTCTGGTCCTCTTCGACAATCCCTGCACGGAAGGCTCTACAACAGTTGGCCTCTTCGGACCCCCTTTCACCACAGCTATTGAAGCTGCCATCAGCTTTTCCCGTGTAGGGATTTCGGAGCAAGGAGTGGGTTGGTATCACAGGGACAAAATCCAAGTAAAATACTTAGCCAAATTTTAGCCTATGATGGCACTGAGATTCCACTCAGTCAGCCCACTGGTTTGTACAATGCACACACACACGAAGTAAAGGCAACAAATGTAAAAGAACACTTGAATTACGGGTAAACCCAACTCATTTTATTACTCCACAATAAATACAAGAAAAGAAGGAACACTGAAGGAACACAACAATACTCTCAGTGTCTCATCAGTCTGTCATTCTCAATTTATAGGTAAAAACTCGTGTGCAGTTAACACCCTTAACTACCAAAGGGATAAACCAACCAACTTGACTAGAACATGCCAGAAACCGCATCCCACAACTATTCCCAGCAACTACCCACACTTTCCACTAGTATGGACTCCGAAAACTGCTCAGCACATGTGCCAAACATATGACCAATTTGGACACCCGAATTTATGGACTTCAGCCCATTAACAACAAGCTGGATCAGCCCATGCTTTGCCAATCTGCCCACGAACAGCAAGCTGGGATCAGCCCATGCCTTGCTAATCTACCACACTTTGACACTAGCCAAATTGAAGCATCATTCCCACAATTTCCTTGGCCCAAAAATCTGAAGTGTGCACCATCAACACATCTTCCCGCAAAATCCCGATATGAGTGCAAGGTAATCTCATGCCATTGCGCATGTCAACCTTCAAGGGGCTGACAAACCTCCCCCACCAGAAGAGTCTGACGTCCCTGTCGGAAGAGAATTAAGATACTCCCTCACCTTGTCCTCAAATTGCCATAGATCAACATCCCTTTTATAAGTTGCATCCACCCCGCTACTACCTTTCCACAAGACTAGATAGTATGTTCTTCTATTCTTCTTACTTGTCCCATTTGTTCGATGACCCATGATCTTTGCCACCTCCTTATCATACTGCTTTCTGATCATAGGAGGAGTCCTCTTGGCCTACAAACGATCTTCTCCCACCAAACTTTCATTGAAAGGCTTCAGATAGCTCACATGAAAAGTTAGATGAACCTTCAAACGATCAGGTAGCTTCAGTCGACATGCTACCTTTCCAACCCGCTTGATTACTTTGAAGGGGCCATCATATTTTTGAACCAGCCCACGATGTACCGTCAACCAATCTTCTTCCAAACTCGGGGAGTCAATTTCAACAAGACTTTATCCCCAATCTGGAACTCCACATCCCTCATGTTCTGATCAGCATACTTCTTCATTCGTCGGCAGCCTTCGCAAGACTGTCATTTGTTTGCTCAATCATTTCCTGTTTATCTTGAGCAAACAGATAACCAGCTGGACATACACTGCGTCCCCCTTCTTTAACCATCTCAAGAGGCGTTTTGGGCATATGTCGCATAGTTAACTTGGCTGGACACATCCCCGTAGTAGAAGATTGATGTAAATTGTAGCAGAACTGAGTTGTATTAAGTAAGGCACTTCAGATAGCTCACATGAAAAGTTAGATGAACCTTCAAACGATCAGGTAGCTTCAGTCGACATGCTACCTTTCCAACCCGCTTGATTACTTTGAAGGGGCCATCATACTTTTGAACCAGCCCACGATGTACCGTCAACCAATCTTCTACCAAACTCGGGGAGTCAATTTCAACAAGACTTTATCCCCAATCTGGAACTCCACATCCCTCATGTTCTGATCAGCATACTTCTTCATTCGTCGGGCAGTCTTCGCAAGACTGTCATTTGCTTGCTCAATCATTTCCTGTTTATCTTGAGCAAACAGATAACCAGCTGGACATACACTGCGTCCCCCTTCTTTAACAATCTCAAGAGGCGTTTTGGGCATATGTCGCATAGTTAACTTGGCTGGACACATCCCCGTAGTAGAAGATTGATGTAAATTGTAGTAGAACTGAGTTGTATTAAGTAAGGC
>CAIGRP010005812.1:0-20174 GCA_903798385.1 Fraxinus cuspidata
AAAGCTAGAAATCAAGCAATTTGGCTAAGGAATGTGTTAGAAGATCTATAGTTCAAACAAGATGAGGCCACGAATATCTATTGTAATAATCAGTCCACAGTTGTTATGGTGAAGAATCCAATCTTCCATGGTAGAACCAAACACATCAAAATCAGATACCATTCAATCAGAGAAGCGCATGAACAAAAAGAGATAAAGCTGGTGCATTGTAAATCAGACGATCAACTTGCAGACATATTAACAAAGTATTTAGGCACGGCAAGGTTTGAAACATTGAGATACAATCTTGGTGTTTCAAGTAAAAGTGACAAGGAGGAATGTTGAATTTGGTTGTCACTTTGACTGTCACGTTTTTTAATGCTGAATTTTGTAACAAATATCATGTGATTTCAGAACTTTAGTTGTTGATAGTTTAACTTTTGTAAGTTATCTAAGTATGGTCTTTGTATTGTTTTCAACTTTGATAGATTGAAGTAGGTAGGAAGTTGTTGAAAAAAATGTATTTTTTAAGTTATATATTCAGCAGGTAAAGAAACGTAAGTGAGCTTNGAAGTTGTTGAAAAAAATGTATTTTTTAAGTTATATATTCAGCAGGTAAAGAAACGTAAGTGAGCTTCTTTCTCCTTTTTCTTTCTTCTTCAAAAAACAAAGTATTTTTGCTTTCTCTATCGAATCCGGTAAGCATTAAGCAAATTCGGTGACTTTTGAGTAAATATGGTAAGTTGTGTGCAAATACGGTAACCTTGTCAAAAATGTAAATTGTGTAAAATCCTGTAAGCCCTTACAAAACCGATAAGCATAGTGTGAATCCGATAAGTTCAACTCTTTGAATCAATTTTCTTTACAATTTAGATTTTTCCCTGCCTAATTTACGTTGTTGATCATCCAAAAATTGAGTCCCAGTATGACAATGTAATTCAAAAGCTCTTTCCGAACGGAAAAGAAAAAATAAATTGTTGCACATGTAGTAATATATAAGTTTTTATGATCAAGCAATGAGTGCACGAGATGTTAAATAATTTATCAGTTAGATCACTCCTTTAAAATATGTGTCATTATTTGTGCAACATAATATTAGGTTCGTCAGTTGATACGTGTATAATAGAAAAAAAAACTTTTTTTTTTTCAGATTCATGTTATTGTGATCAAGATATAATGCTACTAAATATTTATATATATTAACTCCAACAGAATAATTTGTATCAAAGACCAAAGAAATATTACATGCATAGTTTTCGAAGAACATTTTTAATCGTTCTTTCATTTAACCAAATGCAGTAAGACATCTTGCTCTTTGGTCGGATCTTTGAAAAGCCTCCAAAAAACTATAAATATTTTCGTTACATGAAGATGATGAACTAGCTATGTAAATTATGTAAATCCACAATAAACAAAGAAATTAGAGAATGAAGAGTAAAACTTTGTCTAGGTAGTAGAGTAAGAATACCAAATAAATTACGAATACCAAAAATATTTCAAAACTAACTTCAGAGTAAAAATAGTGTTGAAAAGCCTATGAAAGTTTTTTAGAGTATTGAAACATGAAAGGTGTTTTAGGGAAAAAAATAAATAAATACATTTGAATTTTGGCAACTTTTTCTAATTGGGATTCATTCATTTTTTTTAATTTGATGTAGCTACGTAGTATGACTTTGTTGTCTAGTCATTAGACGGGCAAAAATGGTCCATGAAGTTTTGGCTCACGAGTTGATTCACATGGAAAATGGTGGCTCGGCTCACCCAAGGATTGGCCTTCAGGGAGAGCCCAAGTTGACGAGCAACTTGCCCCAATTTCGATCTCCACGGCCACCCTTTAATGAAGGTCTTCTGCCCAAGATCCAAAAATCTAATTTCGAATAGAAAATCTATGTTTTGAGAGTTGTTGAGAATGAGGCAACGTAGCACTAATACCGTGCAAAAGCTCTCCACCCCTTGCACTTTCCAGTTTAAGCAAATATTTTTGGTCGGCAGCTCTACGATGTAGAGTCTGTCGCTACCTGAATATCCATGTTTACCAATCTATCCACACTTTCCATAATCACAACCTCTCGCTATAGTCCCAGTTTCACAGACGTTTGGCTCCCAAGATTCCACGTCTTGAGGCAACCTTCCTCTCATTCTAGGTCGGCAGGTTAGAATAACTAGCACCACGCACACTATGAGGAGGATGTCACGGAAAAACCTGTATATCATCATACCATTAGTGAACACTTTGGTAAAATAGGCCACACGCTTAGCTTTTAGCGACTTTGCTGTGCCGAATGGGGAAACAAGCATTCTCAATGTGTGACACCCACTCTTCCCGAATAAAACTCACTTTTTAGCCGTTATTAGGCCATCCACCATGTCATACGTTTCAGTCCACCTCCCACTCCCCTGAATTCCCAAAGTCTCTTTTTCTAAATTTGGGCAATATTTTACCAATCTATCCACACCTCTCCCATCATCACATCTTCAACCGCTCCATCCGATCTACCCGAATAAACTCACTTTTTAGTTTCTATTTGATTATCTACCATGTCATCCGTCTTAGTCCGCCTCCCACTCTCCTAGTCCAAACTCTCTTCCCCCTCTCACCTTCAAGTGGCCAATATTTTTTTTCCTGTTGATCCGATCCAAATATGATTTATCTTCATTCTCCTAACCACACTAACTGATGTGGTGTAGAAGGAATTAAACTTTATAGCAAAGTGGGCTTGGCACAAACATAAATAGGCAACTTCCCAATTTTTGGAGAAATTTTGGGGTTGTTCATTTTTGGTGAGGTTTTGGTCAAATTTGAACGGAAACGGGCCAATGAACAAGACTCGAGGGTTTTTCTCCTGATACAGCACTACTTTCGAGCAAATTCCTTCATTTAGGCCTCCGTTTATGCATTTTTCCCTTTTTGATAATTTTTGTTATGAGTATATCTCAATCAAATAAATTCATATTTGAATTCCATTTTTTGGAGGATGACCCTGAAGATTGGGACTTTCAAATTATGTCGTGATCTTGATTTTTCTTTTCATTTTTGGAAAAAAAAAATATATTTTCTATATTATTATGTACTTTTACTGAATTTTCTTAGGGTTTTTGCTATATAAAGTATTGTAAACTCTTTGAGGCCGCATTGGTTGAAATGAATAAAAATTTTTTGGAATTTCTATTCGTTGAAATTCTTTGTGAGATTTTTCCATCTTTCCTATAAGCTTCTACTATGTCAGTTGGTATCAAAGCGAAATTCGTTCATTCACCATGCTGCCAAGGAGACGTCAAGAAGCTTGTATCAAGGCATGAAGATGGTTGATGACTATACAACAATTTTATATGTTGATTACTAGGAATGAGGTAATGGAGATGGAATAACAGTTGGTTTCGCGATATGTGGTTGGTCTTCGTCCCCAAATACAGGACACGCTAAATATGTTTGATCTTGTGACAGATTTTGAGGTGCATCAAAGGGAGATATAGATAGAGAAACAGTAGTCCAAGCAAAATATAGGTCCTCTAGCTATCTGGTGGTTCTTCCAGTAATCCACAATGGCAGACAACACTTCCTAGAAATCCTAACCATGCTGGTTCTTCTAGGAAAAATCCCCGTTCAATAGTCAAAACATCTTGGAGGTGGTACTCGTTGTTTTACTTATAGAGATATGGGTTATAAACAATCTGAATGTCCCAAAAATTTGTCTAGAGGACTCTTCGTTGTTGAGAGATACGAAGATTTTGAAGGGGCGACTATCTTTGATTGTAGAGATGCTAAAGATGCAACACGGGATGAGTAATTTGCTGTTGGTGATATAGGTCAAGCGTTGGTGGTGAGACGAAGTTTTTTGTTGGATAGTAAGAGTGATTGGTTGCGTAATGATATTTTGTAGTCTACATGTAATGTTGGGGGAAGAATTTGCAAGTTTATTATGTATTCTAAGAGTTGTGAGAATGTAGTGGCTGAGGAGGTACGTGTACTGTTGGAGGAAAGGTCTGTAGATTTGTTATTGATTCTGGTAGTTGCGAGAATGTGGTGGCTGAGGAAGGCGTTAAGAAACTGGGTTTACAGACTGAGAAACATCCCAAATCGTATAATTTGGCCTAAATGAAAAGAGGCAATGATGTTGAAGTATCTCAGCGTGCTTTAATCAGTTTCTCCATTGGACCTACATATAAAGATCAAGTTTTGTGTGATGTGATAGAGATAGATGCTTGTCATTTGTTATTAGGAAGATCTTGGCAGTTTGATTGACATTCATTGCATGCAATATATACACACGTACAATTTTTTGTTTGGAGAAAACAAAATTGTGATGCTACCTACCAAAGCTCAATAAAAACAGTTAGGGATAGTACCGGTTTATTAATCAGAACAAAGTTTGAGATATAGATGGTAGAATCTGGTATATTGTATGTGTTAGTAGGCAAGTCAGTCTATACTGAGCAGGAGGTCCCTCAAAGTATTCGTCCGTTGTTAGAAGAATTTCAGGAGGTCTTCCTTGAAGAACATCCCGATGGGTTGCTACCACTGCGAGATATTCAACATCAGATTGATTTAGTGCATCATGCTACACTTCCTAATTAGGCGCATTCCAGGATGAGCCCTATTGAGCATGAAGAGCTGAGCAGACAAATGGAAGAGCTTTTGGCGAAGGGAAACATTAGGGAAAGTCTTAGTCCTTGTGTTGTTCCTGCTCATGAACATGAGGAGTTGCGAAGACAAGTGGAGGAGCTTCTAGCAAAGGGGCACATCAGGGAGTGTCTTAGTCCTTGTGTTGTTCCTGCTCTCCTTACGCTAAAGAAAGGTGGCACGTGGCATATGTGCGTGGACAGAGCGATCAATAAGATTACGGTACATTACCATTTTTTTTATTCATCGCTTGGATGATTTAGTGGATTAGCTTACCAGTGCTTGCGCGTTCAGTAAGCTAGATTTGAAGAATGGGTACCATCAGATTCGTATCAGGCCTGAAGATGAGTGGAAGACAGCCTTTAAGACAAAAGATGGGTTGTACGAGTGGTTAGTTATGTCATTCGGGCTTTCCAATGCGCCTAGTACTTTTATGCGGGTTATGAATCAAGCTCTTCATACATTCATTGGTAAATTTGTTGTGGTTTACTTTGATGATATTTATTGCTAACACTGATGATCATGTCCAGCACCTTCGAGAAGTACTTTCAATCCTTCGCAGGGATAAATTTTATGTTGCAGTCAAGAAGTGTACCTTTCTAACTGATCAAGTTGTATTTCTGGGTTTTGTGGTGTTGAGAGAGAGATTAACACTTGATTCCTCCAAGGTAGACGCAATAAGTCAGTGGCCACAGCTTAAAACTGTTATGGGGAATTTTCATGGCCTTGCCTCTTTTTACCACTGGTTTATACCACATTTTAGTAGTTTCATGGCACTAATTACAGACTATATATGAAGGATAGCAAGTTCCAGTGGAGTCCTGAGGCAGATGCATCTCTTCAGTTGATTAAGCAGAAATTGACAACCGCCCCAATTTTGTTGTTGCCTAATTTTACTCAGCCATTTGAGTTGCATTGTGATGCTTTTAAGGTGGGTATTGGTGGTGTACTAAGCCAGAACAATCATCATGTTGCATATTTCAGAGAGAAACTTATTGGTCTTAAGTTTCGATATAGTACTTCTGATGTGGAGTTCTATGTGATAGTCCAGGTGGTTCGACATTGGCGTCATTAGTTGTTCCAGAAGGAATTTCTTTTTTGTGTACTAAACATGTTGCCTTTAATCATATTGGTACTCAAGATAAGGTATCTACTCGGTATACTTCTTCGATTGCTTATTTGTAACAATTTACTTTTGTGATTAAACACAAAGCAGGTACCCTTAACAAGGTAACAGATGCGTTGAGTAGGCGGCAAACTCTTTTGACAGAATTGTGAGTAAAGGTCCGGGGTTTTGATAGTGTCTGTGATTAATATGCTACTGATCCATATTGTCCACAAATTATTCAAAAGATGCATGAGGGTGTGCATTCGAAGTCTTTGTGGGTCGAAGGTTTTCTTTTTCGGGAAAATCGGTTATGTATCCCTAAGGGCAATTTGCGACTTAAGATAATTAAGGAGTTACATAATGAGGGTCACGTAGGTCATGATCGAACATTACAACTTGTTGATACTTCTTAGTTTTTGCCGTCATTACGCAAAGATGTCAGTAAATTCATGGAGCATTGTTGAACATGTCATATTGCCAAAGGCGAGGTTACAAATACTGGTTTGTATATGTCCTTGCCTATTTCGACCCAACTCTAGACAAACATTTTTCCAAGATGGCCTATTTCATTCCCTACAAGAAAACTACGATTGTTGTCAGTGTGGTATTGTTATATTCGCGTGAGGTCTATCTTCTACATGGACTTCCTCTATTGTGTATGATTGGGATACTCGCTTTCTTGGTCACTTTTTGCCCAGTTTATGGCATTTGTTCAATACACAGTTGGAATTTAGTAGTGCGTATCATCCTCAAACAGATGATCAAATAGAGGTTGTCAACCATTCTTTGGGTGATTTGATTTGTTGTTTAGCTGGTAATTTCATCAAGTCTTGGGATAAAAAATTATGTCAGGCAGAATTTGCTCACAACCATGCAGTTAATCAAAGTACAGGTTTTAGTCCTCTTCATGTAATGAATGGTCTTGTTCATCGTAGCCCTTTTAATTTAGTTCCAGTTTCTAATACTATTAAAGTGCATGGCAAAGCGGAGGATATCATTCAACGGCTGCAACGGGTTCATTCGAAGATTTATGAGCATTTGCAGGGTTCTATTACTAAATATAAGCATGATACGGATCTTAAATGTCGTTGTGTCGAGTTTAAGGTAGGTGACTTTGTTTGGGCGTTATTAACAAAGGATCGTATTCCTACTCATGAATACACCAAGCTTGCATCCCAACGCATATCGTTTGAAGCTGTCCAGTCATATTCGTACATCCGACATTTTTAATGTCAAGCACCTTGTGCTATTTAGTGGGGACAATTCTGATGATGACATTGCTTCTCCTCCAAATTCGAGGACAAATTTTTCTCAACTAAATGGGAATGATGTGGTGCAGAAGGAATTAGACTTTATGTTAAAGTGGGATCGGGGCAAACAAAAATAGGCAACTTCCCGATTTTTGGAAAAATTTTGGGGTTATCCATTTTTTGCGAGATTTTTGTCAATTCAAATGGAAACAGGCCAATGAACAAGAATTAGGGGCTTTCCCCCTAATGCAGGGCCAATTTCGGACAAATTCCTTCGTATATGCATTTTTCCTTTTTTGATAATTTTTATTTTGGGTATATCTCAATCAAATAAATTCAGATTTGAATTTCATTTTTTGGAGGATGATCATGGCGATTAAGACTTTCAAATTCTGTCATTATCTCGATTTTTTCCATTTTTGGAAAAAATTCTTTCATTATTATTACGTAATTTTCCCGAATTTTCTTAGGGTTTTTATAAAGCATTAGCCTTTTGAGACCGCATTGGTTGAAAGGAATAAAACTTTTCTAGAATTTCTATACATTGAAATTCTTTGTGAGATTTTTTTCCTATAAGTTTCCGCTACGTCACTAACCCACCCACCCTTTCTCTCTATTTTATTCTTCCCTTTGAATTGAGCTACAAATGAACTATGTTATTCATACGTCTCCCTCACCACCTTGCTCACCTTCACCATCTTTATATGTTGTATAAGTTAATATATGTTTGTAGATGCAAAAAAACAAAACCAAGATCTTATAGGTTTGGTCGTTGAACATGCCAAGACTCGTAAAAATGTAAAGTAAAGGAATAATACACACACACACACAGAGAGATCTCCTAAGCACTGATAATTAGTTTATTCTAAGTATCCGAGTGACATGACATATTAGAATATATGGTGGGAGATAATGGTTGATTACGAAACTAGTTACATTATCTACAGTAGTTTGCCACATTATCTGGTGCTTAGAAGATTAATTACATGTGTGTGTGTATTTCAACCTCCAAAAAATAGTTAAACCTTAATCACTAGTAATGAACTCAATTTTCTTATCCAATCAAAGTATAAGTCATGTTGCACTCTGCTTGGCCAACCTTGTTACAAAATGATTGAAGGCACTTGGTACAATAAAATAAAACATATAATCGAACTTACTGATAAAAAAATGTAATATTTTAATAAATCAACAGCTAAAACGTCAAAAGTATTACATCAAAACTACACTTAGTGGACAAAGAATCTAACACATCGATACCTCTTCCTTTATACAATGGTTTGCAGACAAAGTGTACCAGGAAATCAAACATTAGATACATAATTAACCAAGAAAATTCAGTGTTCCTCTTTTGATCATGATTAGTGAAACTGATACTGCAATTAACTTTGTATCCTGGAAAAAAAAAGAAAGAAAACTGAAAATGAGAGGCCAAAGAAAGCAGTGAAAAGGATGCAGAAAAGCCTCTGACCACAGTCAACTGAATATGATTCTCTGTCTTTCATCTTCTACATAATCCAGACTAGGTTCATTACTGATTGAAGCCGGCAATTTTGTGAAGAAATCTTATACATAGTTATTCAAGTAGAAATGACAAATACTAATAACTTCACTTTGTAGAGAAAAAAAATAACATCAGATGTACCCTAGAGTTCCCCTGAACACTTCATTAAGGTTCCTTATTTCGCACATTATAGAAGTGTTTGGGGGAACTCCTGGGATTATTTGATCATAATATGATCTGACATGGTGCAGACGGCTTTTATAATAAACAAATTATTAGGGTTTTCATAGTAAGAGTTGGTGCTTCTGGATCAAGACAGACATCTGCAAGGTATAAGACTTTTTTGCAATCTGTGCTTTACAAATTTTTAACTTGTTACAAATTTTATTTTTCTTGAATTGTGCCCCAGCCGAGAGCAACTAACTGTATTTAAATGCTAGTCTGTATCACACTCTAGAATATTTATTCAAAGACAGTACTACTTAATTGTGTTTTGAGTTGAACAACCGCAATCAAATGTATAAACTATTTAAAAGGAGGAAAAATTATTTATTTGTATTATATTTTGATAGTCTCGATGAAAGATATTAGAACATAAAATGGCTAATTCAATTTTCAACCAACTATATGTTAAGAAATATAGCTAGCCCTGTCCATCAACAAAATTATCTACGAATATACTGATGATAGGCAATACTTTCAATTATATAAATTTTAACTGTAACTAAATATGTGAGAGGTGAAAATCACGTAGTTCGACCTTAAACTACACCTAAAGGGGGGTGAACATGTGTAGATGCAGAATTAACAAATTTTAGTTAACCGGCAACAAGTCACCAATTAATTACTTCTAGATGATTATATAAACAGTTCAATTATCCTATGATTGAGTACTTCAATATATAAACTCAGTAAATAAAGCAATAAATAACACACGGTATGATCACGAAGAAACCCCAACTAGGTAAAAACTTGAGGCACTTTGCGAGTCAACAATCCACTATAAACGATTTATAACTCACAGTCTACCAAATTAGACGACGACACGTACTATCTGATCTACTGACTGCAATTCCTACAGCTCTTCGGAATTCTGTGCTCCTCCACCAACTTCTAGCTGCAGTTTCCAAAACTCTCCTCGATTGTGCTATCCTACAGCAACTCCTAGCTTCGTGAAATCGTTTATCTCATGTGAATCCAATGAAGAACACCGTGTTCTTCAACGACTAGAACTCCGGTCACCTTCTCTTGATCTTCAGAAACCCAGACAAGTATGAAGAAAGCAGCAGTTTGGTATTTAGATTTTGGATATGATGTTTTTCTCACCGCCAATTATAATTACCAAGGAATAATGATGGTTGAAATCTCAAAAAGAGGAAGAAAATATGAAAAGTGAAGTGTTTGCTCAATAATCAACCTTAGAAATTATGTTATGTGGCGTTCGAGTGTTTATATGTAGGTTAGGGAATGAATGGGCCAAATACAAAACCCTTAAAAAATGAATTAAAAATTTCTAGGATGATACTATTGCTCGAGCGAATGGCTAGTGACAGTCGAGCGACAAGTTGTCGCTCTTGCGAAGGTGAGGCAACAATCGAGCGATGAAGTTTCTATTTTTGATGCTCGAGCTGAGACTTGGCGACAATCTAGAGAAATTGAGGCGCAGTCTCAAACCCTAGACCTAAAATATCACAACTTATACTAATTGCACACTACTCCTTGACTTTTTACAACATATCATCTCTAGTCCTTCTTGCTCACAGAATAGCCAATTACATTAAATACTTAACAAGCTTTCCCTTTGGCATTCGGTGGCAAAACTACAACTTAAAGTCAATGCAGTAATAAAATAAAAGTACAAACTCAAAAACTGACACAACCACAAAACTGTCCTGATCAAATTCTGCTTTTCATATATCAAAACCTGTTTTCCAAAATAGACAACTCAAATACCCAATATAAAACGTATGTGAAACAATATTAAGTGTAAAGACAATTTAAGTAGTTTATCAAATAGTACTAAATGTAAAAATGATTCAAGCAGTTCATAACCCATAATTCATTTTTTAGTGTCACATTATATGCTAAATTAAGATGTAATATCAATGCAACCCAACATACCAAAACGAAACATTAATACCACTAAAACATGAAAACTTAAATAACAATACTGAATTTATCATTTCATCAAAAATATATGGATCACAGTGTCAGTCAAAATAATCATATACAACCAAAATATACATACTATCTATTCCATCAAAATCTAGACACATCAAAAATCTTATCTACTCCCCATTTTTGTCACAAAATGACAAGGGTTAACACAAAACTAATCAGCACCGGTAGCATCATTAGAACCAATCATCTCCTCTGAAGCTACAGGATCATCCTAGTGGCGACGAATGCATCGAAGCCCACGCTGAAGTTATCCAACAGCAGCACCTTGAAGCGTAGTAAACTCGGTAGTGTGTCTATCAACTATAGCACGTAGCTGTGTAATCTCAGCCATCATACGAGCCTACTGCTCGATCAGCACAGTTATATGTCCCATAAGAGCAACAGATGAATCAATGGAAATAGATGGAATATCGGTAAGAGGAGGAACAGACCCAGTGGGAGGAGGAGCAGAAGTAGAAGAAAATAGAATGTCTGAGAAGAAGAAGAAGAAGAAGAAGAAGAAGAAGAAGAAGAAGAATCGGATGGATCAACAGAAATAAGGTCATCGATAGGATAAGCTGGCACTGTCGGATCAACTAGCTCAGCTGGCTCAGAAGAAGTATAAGACCTACTCTGAGAAATAGTAATGTGGCCAATCAGCCGAGAAACCCTCCGAAGAACCCCATCCGAAAAACTAACTCCTAAGGCAGTCACTAATTGATAAATCAAACAAGCATATGACAGCCCCACCCTAGTCCCCGTGACCCGAAAAGCTTGAAGAATCTGCTGGAAAATAAAGGTGGGAAGATCAATAGAATTGCCTGTAGTAAGTCATGTAAAAATTGAGCCATCTTCATAGATGATGAAGAGATATACAACATTTGGCACAAATTCGTGCACACAATGCGCAACAGAATTTGGCAATCAGTAGGAAGTGATCCAGTGTGCATCACACCTGGACCACCCTCCAACAGGGTATTAAACACCCAGAACGGACAAGAAAGTCCTGTGGAAGAGTATCAACGGAAAGGTAAGGAAATAAATGATGAATGATCCTAGGTATGTGTAATAGACTCGACAAAACATTGGGGTGTAATCCAAACTGTCCTACCCCTAAGAAAAACCTCAAAAGTCGAACCGCTAACATCATGAATGTAAGTATAGAACTCGTGAATAAGAAGACTAGGAGGAGGCATCAACTCAACCAGTAAAGGCTTCCAACCCTAAAAAGTGAAAATGGTAGCGAGGTCGGATGACAATGCAGACAAAATGACCTCGTGCTCAAATAAAACGGGACGTAAAGAAAACTACGACCCAAAAGTATCTTGGACAGTCGCAGAGACAAACCTAGACCTACTATAAGAAATGGAGGTACCAGGTATCGAGGCGCAGTACTACGGGCTCTCTTAGGCGGCATCTGAAATGGGTAAAGAAAATAAATCAATACTTCGATATGATAAGTAAAATATGCATGAAATGCATGAATGCATGCAAACTGAGGCAAACATGACATATGCAATGCACCCTAGGATGAAAGAACATAAGTGTGCCGTGATGCCTAGATGGAGGTGACTGAAGACATGCGTACCGTGATGGTATGCCGGGTGACGTGGCGTCACCTTGTTATGTCAACTCCAAAAAACAATGGAACAATCACATGTAGTGTGCAAGTTCAAGACAACTAATGCAACCACCTCTTCAACCAAACTTTCTCAACTAACACAATCAAACACCAAGAACCCTTAAACAACAAAAACATCCGAAACTTACGCCAAAAAGGAACCAAAACAAAGAACCTACCCCCTACATCTCAAAGAGAGAACACACAACTCCACAACCCCAACACTCCAATCAATCAATCAAGCATCAATGGCCATTGACAAATGCAAAAACAATGAAAAACAAGGACAAAGCTCGAGGGAAAATCGTCCAAAATTCCTATTTGTTGGTGAAAAATTGTGCAATAGGTGGTAACAATGCAGGACAAACACCAAAGCTTGAAGATAAATGCCAAAACTTGAAGCAATAAAGGTCAAAAATAACAAGAAAATTGCAAAAACGGAAGAGAATGAAGGATTTTAGAAATTTACCTTTGAACAAAGTTGATTTGATGAAATGGCACCACTAATGTATGATTTTGATTGTTTAAAGAATGGGTAAAGCAAGAATTTTTATGTGGGTGGGAAGGATTTGAGAGAAATTGAAGGAAAAAAATGAGAAAATTCGCGTAAAACCCTGAAAAAGAACGTTAAAATTCAAAAATACGGTCTGTCGCTCGAGCGAGGGTCGTGGGAGAAGCGAATGAGGAAGCTTCTGCTTCTATCGCTCGAGTGTGGCTCAGCGTAAGCCAGCGAGAACTACTTAACAAAAATAGCATTGAATTTTTTTAAAATAAAGAAAAATAGCACCTCTTTTTTTAAAAAAATTAAGTCTCCGACATATAGATGAAAATGCATGTGCTCACATGTAATGCATCATTTCTAAAAATTTCCAACGTACCCAATTAAATTTTAAAATAGAGTAAGTGTATAAATGACTTACGCGTGTGAAGTGCCATTATTTTCTCGTGATCATGATTCCAAACCTAAAATTTGTGAGAAATGACACGCGAACATCACTGTTAAATAAGGATTTCCCTTACGAATGAAAGTCAAACTTATAGATTTTAGGACCTGAAAAGCGCTCAATTACATAAGTATTTGTCTTTTCCCCCCCCCGAATTATATATATGTATATATAAATGATTAATACTCAAAGAAAGTAAAAGACACAAAATGAAATAAAGACAAAATACAAACAATTGAGATGCATGCAAGATTGAATGAACTCAATGAACTGCATATGCATGCACCTAAGAAATTGATCAAGACGAATCACGGATGCTCTTACATTTAAGAGCATGATCAATTTCACGACCTTCCGGTCACTCTTTTCAACCCAAACTTGCTTAGAAGTAGAAGTGCTTTTAGTTAACCGAGCCATCATCTCGGTTAAATGGCGAACCTGATTGGCGAGGAAGTTAATCGTGCTCGAGATATCCTGATTTTTACTTCTAGTTGGGAGTTTACGATGCCTAGGTCTTGTGTGTCCCAAAGCGCCACAATGGTGACAGGTGAGAATAAACCTAGGCTCAAACCTGCTCGGAGGTTGTTGCCGATATGTAGGTCGATTGACCCTACATTGTCTAGTAAGTCTCGATCCTAAGTCATTTTTGCCATTAGGTTCAGGATAAACAACTTCTGGGTCTTTTTAGTGGCTGGGACGAACATGGTCTTGGATGTACTTGCATTAGTGTCACCATTTTGAACGTAACCCAGATCATGCCTATTTCAAGCAAGCTTGTTCATCCCCAACAGATTGTCGAGTTTCTGCGTACTACTCATGAATGAATGAAGTTGAGTATTTGATTTTTCAAGATCACTTGTTAAGGATTTAACTTTGGCTTCCAAGTTCTCATTAACAAGCTTCAGCTCATTCAGAATTTTGGTAAGTCCTGAATGTCACCTATGAGTTTTTCTTTTTCTCTTTCAAGATCATTTAATTTTTTCAGTACAGCTTTATTGACCTTTTTAATCTTAAAACTCTCCTCAAATAGTTCACGATAAGATTCATAAATATCAGGTTCATCCTCAGATTCTTCCTCAGACTTATCACTACGTTCTTCAATCTCGACTTTTTCACTTTCCTTATCGAATTCTATCGTAATTATAGATGTGAAGGCCATAAAATTATGTTCGTCTTCACAACCAGAGGTATCACTCTGAGCACTCGAATCTGATTCATCATCACTCAAGGTCACTGCTAAAGCCTTACGTCTTTCGTTAATTGAACTCTTTTTCAAGTTAAGACATTCATTCCTATAGTGACCATAACCCTGACACTCATAGCATCTAACAGATTGAGTTTTATTAATGGAAGTCCTAGACATGTTTTTCTCACGTCTATCTTTCAAGAATTTACTAGGGAATTCAATTTTTCATTCTTGCGGCTTTCTCCTATTCCTCATCACCTTTTGAAATTTTCAACGAAATATGTTATTTCGTCGTCCCTAAGTGTCTCAGCATCACTAGACTCACTCTCTTCTTCTCTAATCATATTCATGGTTATGGATTTAACCTTTATAGGTTGAGAAATGGTGAGTTCATAGGTTTGAAGGGATCCTACGAGTTCCTCTATTTTAACAGCATCTAAGTCCTTACTTTCTTCAATCGCGGTGACTTTAGGTCTAAATCTTTCAGGGAGGGATCTAAGGACCTTTCTAATGATCTTGAACTCAGAAATCTTCTCACCTAGGTTAAAACTCGAATTCACTATGTCATTCAGATTCGTATAGAATTCATCGAACGATTCATCGTCCTTTATTCTAATTTCTTCAAACCTAGAGGTTAGCATCTGCAGTTTAGAATTTTTAACCGTTTTAGTTCCCTCGTATGTGGTTTATAAGATGTCCTAAACCTCTTTAGTAGTCTCACAGATCGAAACTCTCCTAAACTCTTCAGCAGACACAGCCATGAATTGGGCATGAATGCCCTTACTATTCCAGTTACATTCATCTAAGTTAGCTTTAGGCCATAATGAAATATCAGTGGGTGTAACTACACTAGCAATAGTAGTTGAAGGTAGAGTCCACCCAGTTTGAATGCTAATCCAAATACGTTCATCCAAAGCTTTGAGGAAGGCTCTTATTCGAACTTTCCAATAAGCATAGTTGTTTCAGTCAAAAAACGGAGGCATAGACAATGATTGGATCATCAAGATTTTATTAGAGGCTATGAATAGAATTAAGGCTCTGATGCCAATTGAAAATCCCGTAGTTCTACACAAACTACACCTAGAGGGTTGAATAGGTGTAAATGCGGAATTAATAAATTTTAATTAACCGACAACAAGTCACCAATTAATTACTTTTAGATGATTATACAAACAGTTCAATTATCCTATGTTTGAATACCGCAGAATATAAACTCAGTAAATAAAGCAATAAATAACATACAGTATGATCACGGTGAAACCCTAACTGGGTAAAAACTCCGACCACTTTGTTAGTCAACAATCTACTATAAACGATTTATAACTTACAGTCTAACAGACTAGACGACGACACGTATTATCTGATCTCCTTACTACAATTCCTATAGCTCTCCTGGATTATGTGCTCTTGCACCAACTCCCAGCTGTAGTTTTCAAAGCTCTCCTGGATTGTGCTATCTTGTTGCAAATCTTAGTTTCGTGAAATCGTTTATCTCATGTAGATCCAACGAAGAACACCATGTTCTTTAACGATTGAAACTTCAATCACTTTCCCTTTATCTTTAGAAACTCTGACAGATATGAAGGAAGCAGCAGTTTGGTATTTGGATTTTGGATATGGTGTTTTTCTCACCGCCAAGAATAATTACCAATGAATAATGAATATTGAAATCTCAAAGGGATGAAGAGAATATGAAAGGTGAAGTGTTTGATCAATAATCAACCTTAGAAATTACGTTCTGTGGCATTCAAGTATTTATATGTAAGTTAGAGAATAAATGGACCGGACAAAAAACCTTTAAAAAATGAATTAAAAACTTCCCGGATGACATTGTCGCTTGAGCGAAGGGCTAGCGACAAGTGAGCAACAGGTTGTCACTTGAGCGTAGGTTAGGCAACATTCGAGTGATGAAGTTTTTGTTTTTGACGTTCGAGCCAAGCATTGGCGATAGTGTAGCGAAATTGCGGCGCCGTTATTCCTTCTTTTCCATTCTCGAACCCTAGACCAAAAATATCACAACTTATACTAATTGCACAATACTCCTTAACTTTTTACAATATATCATCTCTAGTCATTTTGTTCACAGAATGCCAATTACATTAAATACCTAACAAGAGGGAATGAAATTTTTACTTCTAATTATAAACATATGAGCCCTACTTCTATTACAGATTTTTTTTTCTTTCCTCCAGAGGAAGAGATGTTTTCCTTGCATGCATTTTTGCACAGTATGATTAAACTGATCATTAATGGCATGAAATTTGTGTAGTTATTGATCTTCATGCGTGTAGCATGCCTATATCCACGAGATACAATCCGAATTAATTCCTAGTTAAAACAGCTAGATACACAAACATAATATCATAAAAATAACAATCACAAAACTAAACTAAACAATTGACGAAATAGGGAAAATAAGTATCAACAAAAGAAAATTCGTTTTACCATATAAACAATAAGCATCATATAATATTCTAATTCTTTTGAAAGCTATAATATGCTAATGTTTGTGATTCTCAAATGATTATCAATGCACGATATCATGGAAAAGAAATAAAGTGTAAATACATTGTCGATCCCATGGAAATTTATATCTAGCTAGCTATCAATTAAATCTAGCCTTAATTATGTCAAATTTGAGTAAATTGTGTTACGTATAATATATTAAATATTATATCAAGTGAGAATCATTTTTTCGATCATTTTAACCCTACTAAAATTTAATTATTTCAATAATGCCTTACTTATCATTTTTCAATATATATTTAATTTATATAACCATTTAGTTATCATCAATATATATGGATATTTGACAGATTTATTTCACCGGTATGCTTTCCCTATTATTAATGCTCAATTAATTAATACATTTATTTAATTAATATTTATCTTCATTTATGCATTTCACTATTATTAATTCTATTTATAAGTTAATTAGAATTTTACGTTCAATAATACATTTAATAATTCACGTCCACATATGTTAATTAACATCTAGTTTTACATAATTGAAAATTAAATAAATGATTCAACATTCATTGTCACATATATATTCCTTGGTATTAATTCTAAGTTAATTAACATTCACGCACATTTAAATATTACCGTTACGGTACTTATAAACAATTTCATAATAGCGTGCAATGCACATTCAACGTTGACTAGTTTACACTACAAGAAAAATTATCTTTGCAATACATAAAAGGCAACATTCGGTTATTGAATGTTGCTAAAGGTGTCTATCGCAATATTCAAATGAGTGTTGCAATTGGTTAATATAATTGAGATTTGGCAACAATTTTTAAATGAAACTTGCTAATATTGCCTTTTGCAACGTTTATTGAGTGTTGTCAAAAGTTTTATTTATTGCAACGTTTATCAGGTGTTGCTAAAAACACACTCTATTGCAACGTTTAATGACCGTTGCTAATACTTAGATTATATAATCTTCCGCAACATTCGTTTAATGTTGCGAAAGGTTTATATTTTTGCAACGTTTTATAAATTTTGCAAAAAGGTAAACTTATTGCAACGTTTATTAAACGTTGTTAATATGATTCTGTAGACTAACTTTTCGCAACGTTTGTTAAGTGTTGTTAATATAGATATACGTTTGTTAAGTGTTGTTAATATAGATATTCCGCAACATTTGTTGAACGTAGCTAATAAGACTAAATAGGCTAACATTTATAAACGTTGCAAAAATATTATGGCCCATTTAAAAGATTCCAACACATTCCAACCCAACAACCCACACAAACAAAAAAAAAATGACTTCACGCAATCTTCTCCTCAATGACTTCACGCAATCCAAAGCCCACACAAAGCCACTTTTCTGTACCCCCACAATGACTTCACGCAATCTTCTCCTCAACCTTATAGCAAGCAGCATTGGTGCCTCTTCGAATCAGCATCCAATTCGGGCCAGGAGAGCAATCAGGATTATTAAGAGCCAAACACTCAAAGTAGAAAACATTGTATCCTCCGAGTGCTTATCCCACAAATCCTCCCTGTGTTAGTATCAAAAGCTAGTAGTGAACTAAAATGAACATCAGTCCCAAAACACTGATCTAGTTGATTTGGTGGTGTCGTTTGATTTCTCTGCGCTGCCTGACACCAAAGGACATCCCACAGAGCTTGGTATAGAATGCGTGCTCTGGCATACACAAGGCCTCTGGTTATGTCACTGGAGTAGCAGCTCCCCGTATCGCTGCCCCAAATAGACCCCGAATATGCCACCATTGTCCGGCCGGGTGTATATTTGCATATATTTCCATTTTGAATGTCTAGCTTTAAGTGAAGATACTCCCACATAGAATGCTCTACGAAAAAGGAAAAACAATTTTGTTATAAAAATCATTTGAATCTTGTTGCACTTCAAAATTAAGGCAATTGATAAATAAGCTCCATAGAAACAGAAATGGAAAAAAATACAAAACAACGTATATTTTTAAAACAAATTAGACAAAAAAAATTATGGTAATATTTTTGCAAAACATATAACTTAATCATTATGATCATTCAAGATTAAGCTTTAAGAAAACTGTTTAGCATTAATTAGATATTAAAACAATACCATCAGTCTAAATTATATTTTAATTTTATGCACAATGATGCCTGAAAAAATATTTATAATTTCATTGAATAAACTTCCTTATGACTTGTTAATTTCTTGGTGAAAAGCTTAAAGCCGCTGTAAGTGTAAAAGCTAGTAAGGACCACCCCACATTTATTTATTTTGTTCAAAGTATTTCGAATTTTTTTTAGAAACTAAAATAACCCTTTTTAGATTTTCGAATACATATTTTAGAGCTTTGATATTCGAAACATGCCCAAAGACAATTTCTTATATTAATCTCTCTCCTACGTAAATTGTTGTTCATCATTCAATATAACATTATTCTTAGTTTTTTTGTCGGAATTAACATAAAGCGTGGATGAATGGTAAGGCAAAAATTCAAGCTTTACTAAACTAGACGGTCTAAACGTAATAAAATGCTTTCTTATTTTAATATTATTTTATTTATTTTAAAATTATTAAATAGAGAAAATAATTCTTTCCAAACATTCAAAATCATAAGTATAGTAATTACTTAATAATTCATACAAGTGTACAATTTCCAAGAATTAGAACATTGTTTTAGATGTTCATATTACAAATATAATGCATTAAAATATAACATTTTGGACTTGATGAAAAAATGGAGTAACTAAAATATTGTTTGTACTAACCTAAGACAATTTCCTGATAATTCCACCTGTATCCAGAAAATTAAAAAATATTATCAAAACGGTTTTTTGGAATATGAGAAAATATTCTCTACAATTTAGATTTTGCCCTTCCTAATTGACATTGTTGATCATCCAATATTTGAGTCCCTGCATGTATCATTAAATGTAAACTATGAACATATGACAATATAAAGTTTCATTTTTGAGAAACATGGTTGAGAAAGGCCTGACTAGTCTGGTAAAAATTCTTTTAAATTCAATCCATCTGATCTTGGAACCAAGATATTGTCTTTTAATAAATGAAAAAACTGCTAGAAAATTCTAAATATCACTTGAAAGGTTATGAATTTAGAATATCAAGTTGGATTGTTTTAAATGTTTACAGAATTTGTTCATTTTCTTTTTACAGGTAAATAAGAGCAAATGAAACAAATTGATGTCTTGATGCACTAGGTAATGCCAAGAATATTTCAGCAAGGTCAAGATTGTTACAAATTGGTTTTGGGTCCAACGGTACTCCATTTTCATCAAGATTGAAAACAGTTGATACTAAAAATATAAATATGAAA
>CAIGRP010005816.1:0-13605 GCA_903798385.1 Fraxinus cuspidata
CATGCAATCTTATTGATAATCTAAACTAAATGCATGATTTTCTTATGAATTTGGACTAGAAATATGATCATCTCATGTTAGTAATAGGTTGGTATAACTTGAAAAGGAGCATTTAACATATTAATTTTATCGGTTGTAAAAAATGCATGAATTGAATAGAATAATTATTGAGAATTAAAGTAGATGAAAATATGGGGATACGTGAATCCAATACAAGCATTCACGTTAGATTTAATCACTTTTTATTGATTTCTTTGAGTAGATTAGAATAAATAACGGACAAATCATAACTCTTTGGATGTTACCACAATTCAAATTTAATAGTAGCTATTGAACTACAAATTAGATTTTATTTCTCATGGGAACAATACTCTTAATTCACAAATCTTATTACTTGTGCAACGATCTCATACGCTTGCGGGTTCCACCTAACATGTTATTGGCGCCGTTATTGGGAAATAATAGATTTAATTTTAGTTTAATGGTTTATATTAAGTTCATTTTTTTTGTTCTTTTAAAGCTTTAATTGAGATGCCTAATCTTTTTATGTTTCACTTTTCGCATGTCTCTATCGGTTTATGCAAGTTCTTGACACGATCGAGATTTTCTCTATAGATCCCAAGATATAAAGGACCTTCAAGCAACACGGAAGAGCTAGGGTAATGGTTGAGAATCAAAATGAAGTTCAAGATATACTACAGGTAGCAGCACTTCCTATTCAGCAACCACCTTCTTCTTAGTCGGTATTAGTAGGGGAGTATGTTAATCTAATGCCAACTCCAGTTCAACATCCGATCATCTATCTGCTCTTCGAATAAGCTAACTTCCACATTCAACCAGATGCTATAAACCTCTTCTAGAATCATCATGACACTGGTTCTGCGAGAAGGCCATAGAAAATCTTCATGAACACATGCTGGCCTTTATCATGTTGTGCGAAGTGATCAGCTACGATGGAATGTCACAAGATACATTTCGAGTGTGTCTATTCCCTTACACTCTGAAGGAGGTCGACCGCCAAAGCATGGTTGTTTTTTCAACCTCCTGAGAGCATATAGTCATGGAACGACATGAATTAGAAATTTACCATGAAATTCTTCCCGCAAACTCGTGTGCATCAAATTCAGAATGAAATAAATACATTTAAACAGAAGACCTCGAGAGCTACCTAAAGGCATAAGATTGGTATAAGAGTTTGTACAGGAAGTATTCCAATCTAGATATTCCTAAGCAAGCTCAAGTGTACATCTTCCACTACAGTATACATCATAAGTTCAAAAACATAGTAAGTGCTCTAGCGAGAGGATCGATAATGACTACGGACGTGGACGATGCTTATGAGCTGTATGAGAGAATGACAGAAAACCAATAGATGTGGCCAAGCAACAGGAAAGTCCAGAGGAAAACAACTGATATACATAATGTAGATACAATGACAGCTTTGGCAACAATGATGGAGGTAATAATGAGAAAGCTTGACACTTTGACCCATTCCGTAAATATGGTATAAACTCCAACTTTAGTGTGCATAGATTGTAGGGTGATCACATCACTGCAAGCTGTCCTTTAGTTTCTGCTCACATAGGCCAGCCAACAGAGGTCAGTTATGCACAAAACTTCCATAGACAACATAACTACCCCCAACAATTACAATCTAGAATGGAACAAGCAGCTAACTCCTTATGGTTTAATAATCAAGGACTAAATTATCATAATAGACTACCGGGGTTCCAATAGCAGCAACAATATCAGCAAGGGCGAAGGTCGTCACTGGAAGATTTGATATCATAGTACATCACGAAGACTAAGACTAATTTCCAAAATCAGTAGGCTTCTATCAAGAATTTGGAACAGCAGGTGGGACAAATAGAAGTTGCAACAGCCAACAGACCACATGGTATCTTGCCTAGCGACACAGAGACAAATTTAAGGGAGCATGTACNAAGACTAAGACTAATTTCCAAAATCAGTAGGCTTCTATCAAGAATTTGGAACAGCAGGTGGGACAAATAGAAGTTGCAACAGCCAACAGACCACATGGTATCTTGCCTAGCGACACAGAGACAAATTTAAGGGAGCATGTACTAGCAGTTGAGGTGGTGAGTTCTGAATCTAAAGAGTCACCATCATTCATCCCTGCCACTCAAGTTCAGGTCATCACCATCAGGAGTGGGGTTCAGCTATCCGAAATTACTGCAAGAAAGAGTGAGACCGAGGGTACTCAGGTATCTACAAAGGGCAAGGAACAAGTGGAGTATTTTGGAAGATCAACAGAGAAGGGTCAGCAAACGTCTTCAGACATTCCACAAGTTGAGATAACTGTTTTTAACAATGTACTTAAACAACTAGTCCAAACTTGAAGATTCAAAGAGTTTCACTTTTCCTTTCTCTAAAGAATATTTGCATGATATAAATTGTTTAATTGATTTAGGAGTGAGTATTAATTTAATTCCATTACCTCTTATAGGAAACTGGGATTATGAGATCTTAAGGCGACATCTATTATCCTTCGGCTGGCAGACCAGTCACTGAAGCACTCCTACGGAACAGTTGAAGACATGCTTATCAAGGTGGGAGAGTTCATTTTTCCAGTTGACTTTATCATCCTGAGCACAAAAGGGGCATATCAGATGCCAATAATTCTGGAAAGGCCATTCTTGTTTACAAGCTAAGCCTTGCTGAATTTTGATAGTAATGAGATTGTCTTGAGGGTATAGGATAAGGAAAAGAGGTTCACCATGGAGAATCCAATCAAGAGGATTGCCAACGAGTAGATCATTGGTGGAGCTACAAAGGAAAGGCATACACCAATGAATTATTAGTTGGGACAACAATGAAAATATGATTGTTTGGAGACTCAAGGATGAGCCGGGGAAGTGCAATGACCGCATCAAGTGTAGGGCTGAGAACTTTGTTTTCAATCCACCATGAAGAGTCTAAAAAAAAAAAGTCAAGCTAAGGATTTTAAAACAAAACGCTTATTGGAAGGAAACGATAATTTAGATTAGTTATTAGTTTTAGTTAGGGAATCATCATCGACTTCTCGTTTCCCCTTAAGTCCTTGAGATAGTTGTTGGTATACTAGATGTTTAAGCTAAGTAACATATGCTCCAGGTTCTTTATCCTTAATGGTTTATTTAACCGCATTACGTAGGAGCCTGACATCACGAAACATTTGAACCAACATTGATCAAGGAGACAACATGAGCAATAAGACAAGCTAGCCACTGGATTTCACGCAATAACATGGAGTTTTTTCTTTCCCACCCCTTTATATTTGGACATAGGATTTAATACATTGAGGGCAATGTCTAGTTTAAGTTTGAGGGTGGAAAACATGAGTTTTCTTTTGTTTTTGAATGTTTTTGTGTGTTTTATTGCTTTAACATATATAGAAATTAAAAAAAAATAAAAATTTCGAAAAAATCCAAAAATATTTTCTTTTTGTATGCTTGCGTGAGTTAGTTGGTCTGGACGACAATGATGAATATATTGAATTATGAATTGATTTATGAATGATGAATATGTTGCATGATTAGACTAATTTTTACTTTTTCATGTGAAGTTTGGTATATATTGAGCACATGAATTAAGTTAAGCATTATGTAGAAATGAGTTGATTTCATAATTGGACATGGTGAAACAGTGGACCATAGATGCTAAACTAAAAGCCACTATACTTTACATCGTTAGACAAAACTTAGGGTAGTTTGGGGGGAGGGGGGATTTCACCATTGTAGGAAGATGTTAAGATAAATGGAGATTCCATGTGTGAAATTAAAAATTTTGTGTAAATTGTCTAAGGTCAATAGGATGAAATAAGGCGAAAGTCTTAAGTTAAATGTCGGTTTACTTTGATAGGTGTTTGATGAAGGACATTTTACTAAAAAAGGCATTAAAAACACATTTTATTTGAAAATTTCTCTTCGCATCATTTATGTCTCAAGTTATTGAGTAATGAGGGTATTAAAACCTGTTACTCTAAAATCAAATAACTTCGGAGTTATCGACCTAAAACTTGTTACCTGGGTCATTTAAAAGTCTTAGGGGAAGAATTATGCAAATAATGAAAAAACGTATTGGAAAAAAAGAAATTTCAGAAAAAATATAGGAAATCAGAAAAAATGTGCATTAAACAGAAGACGTACCAAATGCCTTGATTAAGTCTCAAACACTTATTTATGGAAATTATACTTTTGATAAGAGATTATTAACTAGTTAAGTTTTAGAGATTTAATCAATCAAACTTGATGGAGAATCCTTGTTTATTGACATGTTGAATTGTAATTGGTGATATTTACTTAAACTAGATAGGTGAGGATTATATAAAAATCAATTTTAGTTCTTACACTTGAAAAGAGCGAAAAGAATAAGTTTGATGGCGTGTGAATTTCACGAGTGATGATACATATATTTGACGATTCAGGGCTGGGAATGAAACAACTTGTAAATTCATAATATTCTACTTAATCTTCACACACACTCAACTTTGCATTGGAAAAGTAGACTTCAATTCTGTATTGTGATCTGAAAGTTATTTGTAGATTTAATGTCATAATTCCAATCCTAAGATAAAAACTCGGGCTATCTAGGTAAATCTTTTTGCATGATTGTGAGTTTCTTTTAAAGTTGGGTTATATTTTTGTTTTATTTTCAACATTTATTCGGTATCTTAAAGTATAGTATTTTAGTTTCTCTCGACAAAATATAGCCTAATTTGTGTTATGTTGTGTGTAATAGGTAAAACTATTGGATTGTATGAAGAATAGGAAGAAAGAACCAAAAAATGACGAAATCAAAACTATGTGGACTAAAGTGCAACATTTCAAAATATTGTGTTGGATTGCAAGATGGTGATTTAAGAATGCCAAAGGTCAATTGAAGGTGAAGAGAAGCCAATGGAATGAAAAATATTGTCGAAAAGGATCAAAATACACATTTGGTAAAGTTCAGGTACCAATATACAATTTCATCCAAAAATGACAAAACCATGTGTACGCATAGGCCTGCATGCCATGTGTGCGCTTAAACCTTATTTGGGTTGATTGAACCTAAATTCATTCTACTATGCGTACACTCAACTTTTACCATGTGTACATGATTCATTTTTCAAGGAAAATTTTTATTTTTTTCCAGCTTACTTTGATATGCAATATTTTGATACTCTATATAAGAGTTAATAAGTCTAGAACGTCTGGAACCTCCCTTAGACATAAAATAAAAAATTCTATTTATTTTGGAGGCGAAGCATCAATATGAAGGCATATTATACTAAATTATTGACAAATATTCATTATTTTTCAAGATTCAAGTCAAAAAGTGGATTTTTCCACTTCCTTCATTATTTCTTCTTTCCAGGTGATGTTTTTCCAGTATTTCTTGTATAGTTTATTAATTTAAATGGTTGTCTATGTTTTTTCAATTGTATAGGATGAATGTTTGAACAGTATCATTCATTATTTCAATTCAAAACTTCAATATAGGAATTTCGTGTTATTGTTTGATTGATTTTACATACCCATTGCACAACTTATTACTTGATCACCAATTAAAAAAGTTAGTTGCTCGTTGTGGTGTAGGAATGCTCACAATGAGTACAGAACGCTGTAAAATTAACACGTCTAGTTAGAATTAGGAATAATATTTCTCTCACGTGCAATCTTATTGATAATCTAAACTAAAATGCATGACTTTCATATGAATTCAGATTATGAATAGGATCGTCTTATGCTAGTCACAAGTTGGTGTATTTTGGAAAAGAGTATTTAATATATTAGCTTTGTTGGTCGTAAAAAATACATGAATTGAATAGAATGATTATTAAAAATTGAAATAGATGAAAATAAGAGGATACACAAATCCAATACAAGCATTCACATTAGATTTAATCACTTTTTATCTCTTTTTTGGAGTAGAATTAGAATAAATAATAAACAAATCACAACTCTTTTGATGTCACCACACTTTGAATTTAATAGTAGCTATTGAACTACAAATTAAACCTCATTCCGCTCGTGGGAACGATACTCTTAACTCATCTTATTATTTGTAGAACGATCCTGTAAGCTTGCAATAATCACGCAACGGTAGATATTCACATATGAATCCGTTATGTAATATTTCGAGCAGAAATCATACACATCAAGTTTCAATGTTGCAAAAATTGCTAGTGCGTGTGGACATGGAAGTTGATCTACCTGAAACATTCTACAAATGTATGTATGTTGAGTTACATCAACCATGTACGATGAAGAATCATCTCGAACTTCAAGCAAAGTGTGACTTGTAGGAGAAACCTAAAATTAAATAAACCAGTTATTATTTTGAATTTAAGAGGACTATAGTTATAAATGTGAACATTATAATCTACATATTGAACATCACGATTACCTTCAAATTTCTCACATCATGGCTCATTTCCCTCAACAAATTTTCGTATTTGGTTTCAAGTTTTTGTAAAAGTGCCAAGTGCGTTGTCCCTATTCTTGCAAAATAAGTTGTTTGCCTTAATAACATAAGAAGTCCTTCAATAGAGTAATTTTTGGCCACCTATGCATTTACATATTAAACTATGTTCGAAGTCATAGTTAAGTATGGATTTGTTGGCATGTACAATCTGGACCATTTCTCATATCCAACTTCCAAGTACAAAATAAATATGGTTTTATCCACATTCTAATATAATATTGCCAACAACATGTAACAATAAATGAAATATAATTCAGACATTAAACAAGTATAGTCACAAATAGTCACCTATAAGGCTAGATTGATCACATACATTCAATAATACTACAAAACTAGTCACATACGGTCACATTATAAGTTACAGACATTCACATACTAGATATCCTTCATTCATTTAGTCCAATTGCTATATTTGGTATTCAAATTCATCTAGTGTATACGCGTGTACAACAAAATTGAATGCATGTTTAATGTACTTTATTTTGCGTAAGGGATCTTCAAATTTTTAAGCAAATGGTATGAACATATACCATACATTGCAATAGAAAATACGAATTCAATTACATTCTTTATACTATTGTGTCAATATTACCCATAATTTGTCTCTCGATCTACATGCCTTCTTCAACATGCCAAGAAATCATGTTCACGACCTATCGTTTTTGTTGTCCCCAATGTCAAAATCTAGTATAAAGATATTGTTGTACAAGCTATGGAGAGTGTCCCCCATAGTGGCCATTTTAATATATGTCATCAACAACAATAACCATCGTGCAATATTTCCTACCATCGATCGAGGCACCCAAAGTCATAAGACAATATTTAAATCTATTCAAATGATGTGTTTTTATTCTTATGACTGTCCCCTTGTTAATCTGTTGTAGCATATAGAAATAAGAATGTAGCAATTGAAATGATGTCATTGGATTATCTCTAATCAATTTCAATGCTTGTTCACGTGATCTCTATGCTTTCATATAATTCACCGATACTCCATATTTATGGAACATGTCATTCGATATATCATTAGGAGTGTATATTGTAAGTGAAGAAGTGTATTTGTACCTGATGCAGTTTGACACAATTGAGCAAGACGCTTGCCGATGAGACCCTAAAATAATGTTCATCGAGCACGTGTGATCATTACACATTTCCCAAATCTTAAACATTTTCGTTTCTCCCAAATGTGAAGATCTAAATATCCACTTGCAATTATTATGTGAACACTTTATTACGTATTCTTTCTTGTCCGATTTCAACACCTTATATTCAAACTTTTTTTGTATGATATAGAAGGCGAAGCTCATTTTCAGTATTTCCTTGTTGCGAAAAATATTTCACTCTACTACTTCTCTAGCATCTACTTGAGATACCAATATTACATCTTCTTCAATGTTTTCTTTCTTGACGATCACAATTAAGTCACAAATATCCTGATCTATATGTTGTAAAGAAAATACATTAGCTGATGACTTAATGAAAGTAGTCGATGACTATGGGCATTGCAATGCACATCTTGACTGCGATGAATTTGCAGTGATAATATCAACCTTAATACGATATTTCAATAGAATCCCATCCATATATTTTACCCTTAAATACGTTAGGACATTATTAGTGCTCAGAGTTCAAAATTCAAACTGGAGGTAAAGTAGAATCCAAAGAATATGTCATTGTTGTTGCTACTTCTGCATGATTAAGCTCCAATTCAGAAATAACAAGCTCAATCAACTTATCATATTTGCACATATTATTTCCTAGGATACGTGACATGTGACCTCCATACAATAGACAAATATGCAAAACTGTCATCCCTGATCACACACAGATAACATCATGTCAAATTTAATTCATTAGAATCAGGAACATTCATAACTATAGAGACATGCAATGTGTAGATAACAGGTCACAGTTAGTCATAAATAACTAATATAGATGCAAAATGTTTCATTTAAATATAATAGTATAACATACTGGAAAAATAAATCACACATAGATCAATTCAAACCATATATTTACATTTAATGTGGACATATTGACATACATTCAACACATATAAGGTCACAGAGAGTCACTTCTAATACAATGACATTGGTTGCATATTAAGATAAAGACGTCACGAATAGATCAATACATGCCACAGAAATTCACATTTACTGTAGAGAAGAATGAGGATGATACCAGAGAGTTAATTTCAATGCATTGATATTGGTCACAGAGAGTTAATTTCAATGCATTGACATTGGTCACTAATTAAACTAATTCTACGCATGCATTATCACAACATTTATAAGATAGTTCACAATCTACTCAATTAAGTAGTCACAAATAGTTACAGTTACCAGACACATATATAAATGTGAATGATGCACAACTGTGGTGATAGATAGTCACATTGGTAGTTCAAAATGATCACAGATCAGGATGTTCAGAATTGTAAATTGAAAATAAAAAATGGAAAAAAGAAATCTCTCGATACGTAAAGAAAAAGCCTTCATTCGGTTCGAAAACATCAATATATGCAAAATCATAAGCTTATGAAAAGCTTATCTTACCTTGGAAATCAAATCATGAATTTTCTATTTTTGCTTTAGGAATAATCCAATCACTCTACAAACGAGCTTCAACTCTCGAGAACAACGAATATTAGACTTGTGACGATGGCATTGTGACTTCATTCATTGATTTGTGGCTCTAAATCGAGTTTTAATGGTAAAAATGCAGTGATTTTGGAGAGTTTTTCTAGATCTCAACTTCTAGAGAGAGAAACAGTCTTTGATTTCGAGAGTGGAGAGAGAAATATCTTTTAAATATGGTAGATAACTGATTTGTAGGAGATAATTTAGTAAGTTATATTTAATATAAATTTAGTGCATGCTATATTATAATTATATATTTAATAATTAGGGAGTCTGTTAGTTTTAAAAACTAATTCTTATAGTGTAGTAGTTATGTATTTTTCCCAAACATTATACAAGCTATAAGCACCTTTAGTTGCCCAACATGTTTGGATTGCAAATCTATAACCAATATCAATTAGGGGATTTTAGAGGAGAAAATTACTTCAAACACTACATTTAGCCCCGGCTTGGGCTCCGTTAAAAATAGATTTTGAGGGAAATTTTATTTTGAAATAGTGATTTTTTTGAAAATGTGTAGTTAAAAAATAAGAAAAAATTTGAATTTACGTGTAATATTATTTTATTGAAAAATGTGTGGTTGAAAAGAAAAAAGAGAATTTTTTTTTTCTAAAATGAAAACGAGGCTAAGGTTCAACTTGAAAAACTAGGTGCTTATTGTTTTACGTGAAAACCTATATATACCCCTTACAGAACACGACACTATCTACTTATGGTGATGGATTCTTTTCTAACCCACCTTTGATGACTTATCCGTCATAAACCATGATGATTCTCTATTTGCAACTCCGATGACTTATCCTTCAACAACTATCGGAGTATCTTCGATTATTAGAGGTGATAGCAATGGCCAGATCTGCCATAGGAGGTGGATCTATATTCATCACTAGAGGTCGTTGCCTTCATCTGAGATTAAATTGCTCGGTCACCAAAAATTCGTTGGACCAATGAGATCTCCATCAGTGATTCGACTTAGATCTACTAATTAGATTCATTTCCAATGGTATAATTTTTCTCGATTTTCCAGTAATATACCTCAAAATCGACAATTGTACCATATCTATATGCTTGTTAGGAGTGTTTTACATTTTGTATAGATGCTAAAGGAATTTGGTCATGAACACGTCTATGTAGCCGCCGAGAAGCTGATGCTCAGGGCACAATCGATCTATGTATTGAAGATTTTACACGATCTAAATGGATTGGTTAGATCTCCAGCTCCAATCTCGACAAAGAAAAGTATGAATTCAAAGAAGAAAGAGATAAGTTCGAAGAGAAGTATGAGGATGATATTTTTATAGATTAGGAAGCGACGAACAAGGAAGAATGCATTAGTTTAAGAATAATCGAGATGAAAATGTTGACAGGGAAGTTTTGACACGGTTGTGGAAGAATTGAGGAAGCTAGGAGTTTTGAAGGAGAGGTTCATGAGGACTATTTATAAATGTATTTTGTACACGTATTTAGGCAATTAAAATAGAGTATTTGTTAGATATCTTAATAAATTGTGATTTAATTCTATTTATATTGTGGTCTTATATAAATATCGATGAAAATGGTGAAATTGGAAAAAAATGGGTGGGAAAAGGGCTCAACTGCAAGAAATTCAAAATTCGGGAATTGAAGTACAAATACTCAAAAGTTTTGTCGGACCTCATGATAAAGATTCGAGAGTGCTAGGTGTCAAATGGACGAGAAAAGAAGTAAAATGGCTGAAATATTGTCAAAGTATTCTCATACATCAGTTTTCAACCGAACAAGTTATTCTCCAAAATTTCACACCCAGATTGAGACTCATTTTTCTTATAGTAAATGTTCAAATTAGAAAATTATAATTTTAAAGAATTTTAGCCCTTTAAATCAGTTTTCCAATGTACTTTGAATCACCTTAATCGTACTTTGAGAGCGAAATACATGACAAAAATACCGACAATTGATCAAAGACATAACCATGTGATCGCATGGTATAAATAACATACGAGCGTATGAGTCACCTATAGGCGTAACGTCCCAAATTCTTGTAACTCGATTCATTAAAAAAAATTTGAGTTCTATAACTTTAACCAAAATGAATTGTAAATAAATTAGAGTTTGAATATTTAATAAATAATGGGAGATCTTAACATTTGACCAGATAAACTTAGACAACTATAGTAAAAATTGATTTTGAAAAGCGTTTTGAGAAAATTCAGCAAGCAGGTAAAAGTTTTCATCCGTTGTCTAGCAGCGAGAAGAAAAATATATTTGACTTAATAAACATCAACTAAAATTTATGAAAAATTAATAGAGATTATAAAATTTGTATACAACATATCAAAAATTGGTGTCTCGAAGATGATGTTTGGAGCGCGAAAATATTTTTCAACCACGCTTGATTGTATTTTTGAATTTGACCCCATGCAGTTTACTAAAATGGACATAACTTATTCTCTAGGTAAACTTTTAAGGTGGTTCTAAAGATTATTATTAGAAGACTCATAAATCTTTCAAACGCACTGATTTTACTCTAAAATATGCACCGTAGCCCGAGTTATGTCATTTTTAAGCAAGAGGATAGAAACTAAAATTTCGATTCAACAACTATTAGACTCCATGCATAGTCTACTTGACATTTCTAAATTAGAGCTCACGTGAATTATATAAAAACTGGACGAAATGGACATTTAAACATTTTTAAAAGTATCATCTAAGTGTTCATAAAAAAATATTTTTTTTGCTATCGTCTAGCATTGGCACTATGCCAAGCCTTTGCCATGGCTCGAGTTAACATACAACATTTTAGTTGGGGATGAGTACCACAAGTAATACTCAGTAGGAAACACTTAAATAAATGATGTAAATAATATATTTTTAAGAGATGCAAATTTTGGTTATTTGTGCCACCATCAATTTGCAAAGTGAATCAGTGATCACCATCAATTTGCATTAAACATTTATTTTGTTACTTGTGGGAAAATAGAAGCACCCCTTTCAAGTACCAATAATCATCCTCTTTTTATCTTATTCGAACCACAAAAGGGTGCTTCTATTTTTTCATAAGTAATGCAATAACATGTTTAATTCAAATAAAAAAATTTGCTTTACTTACAAAGTGCCGAAAATACCTTACCACAAAGGTTTGGAATGTGAGTACCTCCTGTGTCTATTTTGTCAAAAAATTGCAGTGTGCTCCTAGTCTATCCTTTACATAATTTCGAGATTCAAATGTGCCTTTTGTCTACAGATATATGGTAAGCGAAATTTATATGTACATATGGTGGTTTGTGAGAGAAACGTGACTGCAAGAGTTGAAGGGGGGTTAATATTTTCAAATGCAATGAGAGTGGTGGTTTGACAATTAACAATTGATTATTTAAATGATAAGGTAAGTGGAGAGAATTTAAATCACTTAGTTAGGGGATATTAAAATTAAATGGGGATGCCTTAGTGAAGGAAAATAATCAGATTAAGGGGTTGATAGGCATGAAATAGGAATCAAAATAACATGCATTTTGTTGGCCTGAAAATGTTAAATTTGGGTTTTTTTAGGACAAAATCTTATTGTGTAAGGGCTGTTTGGTACTATACAATAAGTGTATCTAATCTTAATTTTAAGAACCTAATATAGGTGGCAAATAGAATGTGTAGTCAAGAATAATGCAACCAAACCAAAATAAGAAATTTCTCATTTAAATGAGAATTCGACACATTACAATAATTCTTAAACAGGTGCGTGCAACACTTCTATCATGACCAAAGGCTAAACTCCATGAACCATGTGACTGCTTGGACTATAACCATGCGATCGCATGGTTTCACGAATGGAAAGCTTTTCTTTCCTTTTCTCTTGATTTATCTTTGTATGGTATGATATTTTCAATATCTTTTTAACTTAGAGGCGGTCCATAGCGTGGATTATGAAGCTATTATCTCATATTCTATCATCGAAGCGAAGCCTAACAAGAATTCTTATAGAGAATTAACACAAGAAGTTGAAGACTCAAGGCTCAAATCAAATGAAAAGTTGAAGAAATTGATTCATCAAGCTTCTACCTTTGTTCTTTGAATTGGGTGGTGTCTTTTCTTAATTCTTTGTATAATTTAGATACAAATTGTTAAGCTAAACTTTTTATATGTATTGGATGAATGATGAAACTACTGATCATATGTTTTTGATTTAAAGATTATTTTAGTTTCTTGTGCTTGTGATTAATTATGCATGTTTTTTGCGTTATTTAATTGCTTAACTACCAATTAGATAATTTGTTGCTTATTGCAGTATTAGAAAACTCACAATAGTTTAAAAATTACATAATTGACATATGGAAAATGGGTGTTATGAATAATATTCGTGGCATGTGTGATCTTGTTTGATAATTGTGTGGTTGAATGCATCTCTTTGCATATGAATTCGCACTAGGAATAAGCCCGTGTCGTGCTTAGGATATTTCGGTTTATCTTGGAAAAAAGATTAAAGAACATAGAATTATTGATTGTCAACTAAACTACGTAATTCTAG